>JAXBDA010001095.1:0-62018 GCA_036023075.1 Gaultheria prostrata | reverse complement strand
ATTCATGTTTGTCCCACATCGCCTATCTTAGTCATGTAATGTGGTACACATTAAATATAAATAAGATTAACTTGTGTTAGGGTTGGTTAACACCCTATACACTTTTCTCTCTTCTTTCTAAATAACAATGATATTCTTCAAAAGTAGATGTTAGGAGGAGAGACGCTGAAATGGAAGACACGCGAGACATCCTAAGGGAGCTATGATTTCTTTCTACTCTTACTTAGATGAAAGTAGTTAATCCAAGAAACATAGTAGCTTCAGGCAAGTTGGAGTCAAGGTTTGAACAAAAAAAAAGTTGTGTATGGTGCTTGGGTCTTGTTTCCCTTTTTTGGAGAGGGAGAGGGAAGCGGTGGAGGTCAAATGAGTCCATCCAGATGCCACATTTGGGGTGTCCTGACAATGTTGATCCGAATTCGGGAAAGATTTACCCACAGAATCACTTATGCAGGGGAAGAGAAGAAACAATGTAAAGATTTGTCAGGCTGAAAGAGTGATGGTCTCCATTGATTTACTTAACAGAAGTTGCAATCTCTTTTTTCTTAGAGGTATGTACAACTGTTGAGGTGGTTTATATGAAGGAATTAAATAAACGTCTCACAATATTCGATGTCGAACTCTAGATTAGAACTCGTTGTGACATAAGGGTCAAGGGGATTAAGGAGTTACTAGTTCTAAAATTTTAAGAAACTGAATCGAAGAATTATTGCCAATCATATGTATATCACTTATTTTCTTTGTTTATTTTTCTACTTCCGCATCTCATCCCTGTTGTTAAGTAGTACATTTTTAGCCTTTGAAAGCAGTGTTCATAAACAAAGCTTTTAGTGTGTATGTGGCTTGAACTTTTTATTTGTAGTACACCATTTTAGCTGTTGTTGAATATAGAAGTCTTTGGAAAGCAGTGTTCATAAACAAAGCTTTTAGTGTGGATGTGGCTTGGACTTGTTATTTGTAGTACACCATTTTAGCTGTTGTTGAATATAGAAGTCTGATCCGGTTGATTGACGCATGCCTCAGTATCTGATGATGATGAAATAGACTACTCCATCAAACCAGAATTTTATGATGCTAATCTTGATGACAAAGATGAATTGTGGGTTCACAAGCAAAGGAAAGGTCAATATTCTGACGCCGTGCTTAGCTGCCCAGCTTGCTTTACTACCTTAAGTCTGGAGTGCCAAAGGTACGTAAACAAACAGTATAAATTTTGGTATTTAGTGTGTAAATTTTTGTCATGGTTGTGAACTGACGGTACAGGTGATGTAGGCATGAAAAATATGTGACCCAGTACAGGGCCGTTTTTGTTTTCAACTGCAAGATCAAGACTGATGAAACGTCAAATGTAAGTCTAAAACGCAAAAGGAGCAAAAGAGGGAGAAAATTGGATGATGAAGAAGCCGGTCCCGGTGGTGGTGAAACATTTAAGCCAGTATGCTGCTCAGTTTGTTCGACAGAGGTCGGAGTAATTGATGAAGAGGAGGTCTATCATTTCTTCAATGTTCTTCCAAGTGAGTGTTGATTTCTGTAGCTAACAAAATGTGATATCTTTGTTGCCGGCGATCACTTCATTTTGTAAATGCCTTTCTGCGTTATAAAACAGGAAATGCCTTTCTGCTATGCGTATTTGTGACGCATAACAAACTATTGTGCTTGATATCAAGTCAAATTATGAAGAAATATGGAATTCTTATTGTCATCCATTTGCAAGCCTAGGAGTACCTACTTTGAGTTTCTTTGCTTTCTTATCTCTAAATTTTAAAGAAACTGAATGTCTAAATTTGGTATGGGTATCGGACATTCTCTCGTATCCTTACCTAATTGTCGAGTGCCTGACATAGATATTGACAATTCAGTTAGAAGAGTCTATTGAGCATGAGATGCGCCAGTTTTGATGCTTGGGTAGAAATCAATTTACTAGTACTATTATGCAATCTCGAGAAATGATAAACAACTCCTTACAGTCAATTTCACTTCCCTCGTAGCTCCTTCGTAAAGCTGTTGTACTCTAATGTTTTGACTTGATAATTATCTGGTATACATGGAACGGGTGACGCTTGGGTTCATATAGGGGTGCAAAGAGCCGAGCCTAATTGAGTTTTAGGGTGTTCGAGCTTGGCTCGTTTAAAACTCAATGAGCTCAGTTCCTGCTCAAATTGAGCTTGAATATTTGAGCTCGAGATTGGTTCGATTGTTCGAGTACCAAGTGATTCTATATGAAGTAGTATAAACAAGGTGTGGTTATTTTCGTCTTTTCTTTTCTTTTCTTTTTTGACATCTGATCTGATAGAGGAATCTATTTTTACCCTAATCTCATCCCAACAACTCAAAATGGGTACTATTAAATTCTTCTTCATAAGATTTAAACCCGTAACTTCACATGTACTGCTTCAAACCACTAATTAGGCCATCAGGCCATGGTTTGTGATTCTCTAAAAAAATTTCCCCGAGTTTGCGGTTGATTTAGTGAGTGGATTGAGCTGAACGGAGCACAAAAAGTTTGTTCGTTTGCCCTTTTAACCCGCAAATATTGGCAAAACTACAATTATTGTTAACTAAGGAAAATTCGTAGCAAAAGCAAGATACACTTGGACCAGAAAAACCCGTACTTGAAAACTTCTCTAGGCTGATAACTGCTGCGTCCTTACATCATTATCATGAATGGGTCTGTGATCTTTATCATTTATTGCAAAGAAAACAGGCTTCAAAAGCGTGAACTTGTAGTTGCTCAACCCGAGTGCTCTGCTGTCAACCCATCTCGGCAATCAACGATTCAGATGGGAAATGTATTTTTACCTGTAAGAGTTTATGAATCTAAACTATTGCGGAGATGGACGGCTCGGATGGAGGGTTGGCAGTGCCCGAAGAGCCCCAAGATACAAACAATAGTAGTAGTAGTATATGATTTCTCCGGCTTGTCCTAAGCTGGAATTGGCATCTCGAGATTTGACACGCACCAGTGCGTCGCTAGCCCTACCCACCCACATACAAAAAGGGTAGCGTTTCTTGTTACTACTTTTGAACAAGACAGGATTTGTTTTATGAGATTAATTAATAGGTCAATCTGATCTGACAAAACAAAATTGGATATATATAAACTACGTTTCATATGGCCTTTCTGCATGTTAAGTTGTAATGAATCATGACAAGGCAAAAACTAACCTCGACATGGAGTTAGCCCTTGCATACAAGTGGGCAAGGTTCGATTCCCCTCTAGGACAGATACCGCAATTTGTGTAGTGGGTCGGAGCGGTGGTTGCTTCGGCTCATCCGGAGGTTTACACTCTTTAGGCGGGTCCAATTAGTGCCCTTTCTATGGGATAGTTCCTTCGTCGGCCAAAAAAAAAAAACTAACCTCGACATGGAGGTTGAGACACGCGAATCTAACCCGAATTTCAATCACCTTTTTGGATTATAAGATTGTCTACCTTTCAATTTCTTCATCATCCTTCCTCTAAGAGCAACTCCAATGCAAGATGGAAAACAATTTTTTTACAAAATACATGCTCTAATAGGGTGCCAAATTTGCCAGGTCACAAATCCCAATTGCTTTCCACCAAAAAAGGGTCGCTGGAGTTACTTGAATTTGCTAGAATACTCGCCGGGGAGAGAGAGAGAGCGAGAGATGTGCATCTGTTCTGTGCTTATCCTTGCCAGCAAGCTTGTTCGATTAAATTTTTTAAGGGCTCGCTGGTTCCGGTTCTGATCAAGTGGTAACGAAGAGTATATAGTCTTGGGAGAATTACGAAAAACGCCCTAACATTTGTACCTTTTTTCAATTTCGAAGATTTAAGACTTTTAATTTGACAACTATGCCACCCCCTTAATCTGCTTTGTAACTTTTGCAACCGAGGCATATTAATTAGTATGACGATGAAATTATCTCTCTCAAAAAACATAGTAAAATTCATTGATATTCGTCGAAAATAAGAGTATTAGTATTGAATGAGAGTTGAGAATGTAAAGGAAAAGTTATTTAAATTTGAAATTGTTTAGTTCTAAAATAAAAATATAGAACTAATCACCGGAAAGATAGTTTCATAAAGGCACTTTTTTGTGCCACATTATGAAAGTGAGCATACTCATTTTCTATCATTGGACTTGCTCTAAACTAAACAGGAGTTCGGTCGTTAAACTTCATCCAAATTGATCCAAAAAAAAAAAACTTCATCCAAAAATTTACTACGTGATTTGATTGTAAGGACAGTAACATTCATGTCTTTAATCTTCTCTCTTCCTTTTTTTTTACTAACATATTCATTCGTTCGTGTGTTCAATTCAACCCTACCACTTGCCACTGTCCTTTCCCCCAACAAGCATTGACCCCATGGAGAGAGAGAGAGAGAGAGAGAATCTGCGCCAGGAAGTGTGCTGCTACACCACAATTGTACATTTCTGCCTGCAGGCCTGCCACCTTCATCGATCTTAATTGCACTGTATAAAAATAGGAAGTGAAAAAATTTAATACTTCCTCCGTCCCAATTTGTTTGCTCATTATGAAACTATGTGTAATTTTCAAACTAAAAAATAAATTTACTTGAAAAAATAATTTTCTAATAAATGTGGATCTTGTTTGATAGATCTCATTGAAAACTTTAATACGGTGCAAAAAAAATTCAAAAATTATTTTGATAAATACATTAATTTTTAATTTGAAAATTGCACGTAATTTCGTAGTGAGCAATCAAATTGGGACAGAGGGGTATCATTTATTGCCAGAACAAGGCTTCAGATCAGTCCCCATTGCAAATGACTACGTAGTGGTGAGAATAATACGGAGTACTTAGCAAGACAGGTACTGGTAATTACATTTGTTTAGACGGACAAGACAGGTATTTTTCCCGAGCAACACCATTTGCTGGCTAGTCTTTTTCATGTTACCATTCTACAACAAAGAGTTAAAAAAAATACTTTCCTCTTTATCAAAACAAGTGAATCATGCACATCTCGTTCTCATCTTTTCTATCTTGGAATTCTTATGATAAACACCAAAACATGCAAAAAGTAAAGTGAGTAAAAGAAAAGTGTAAAAAATAACATCTCCCGAGGCTTGTTTTGGCCTAAATAGTAAACTAATTTTTTTTACTTTTTAGTGTTTTAAATACCTTTTTAACACCAAAAAATAAAATATTTAGTTTACTACTTATACCAACTCCCACCTTACATGCACCATGTTGATAATTTGCGGTCTTTATCACAGGACACCAGGGGTGTCACCCTCCAATTCCAATTCACAAATAAATCCAAAAACTGTTGAGATGGTCCAGCTGTTTGACAGTTGACAACTTTTGTGGCCATAAATCTACCAGTTTGATCCACTGTTGGCATAATAACACGAGGGAAAGGAACTGGCAGCTTCAGAAATTTTAACAGGATAAAAAAATAATAAATTTAAGTCTATTAGAGCAAGTGCACCATTCACAAGCAAAAAATACTAGAGAATAATACATAATTTCTATTTTATCTACCCATATTTTTTTCCACACTCCATCAATGCTCTTTACTTTCCTCTTTATTCCTTTTAAATATTAGAAACTAATGCCTAGGTTTTGTGTGTGTGTGACTCAGAGTGTGTGTGTGTGTGTGAGTGAGAGAGAGAGAGAGAGAGAGAGAGAGGGGGAAAAAAAATACTCACCCAATGCCTTGTGAACAGTTGCTAGCATTTCGTAGAGAGCCTCAGCCGCCAAAGGCTTTTTGTCTTTGGCTGTACCTTGTCTGGTGGAGGCCACATTTTGTAGTTTGGGAAACTAAAATAGCCAAATGCGGTGGATAGAGAGCCTTTGTGCACATGCTCTAGTTCTATTAATTAGCTATATATACATAAATTTTTATATACTAATGTGAATAAAGCGATCAAATATTACGAAAATACATAAAAATATCACAATTACATGTTCTCGGCAAATTAAAGGGGCACATAGACACGCTAGTTTTTATTTGTAAGAAATTGTGTGGCGAATAGATTCCTTTTTTTTCTTTGAATATGCTCTTATTTTTAGAGATATAGAGTTGATTGTTGTATTTCCTCTCCCCTTTGTGGGAGCTTTCTCTCTCTTCCTGAGAGCTCCTTAGGGTTTCGTCTCTACTACTGTCGCCCCTCTTTTCAGCCGCCCTATACACAGATTTCCCCCTCTTTCTCCTTCCCACTCCTCCCTCTTCCAGCCTCCCCTCTTGTTTCGACTCTCCCTGGGGGAGGTGGGCCCTTTAACCTCACCTCCTCTGGTCCTAATTACCCTGCCACCATCCTATCATCACCACTGTTAATGCCTCTCTACCACAAATGATCAGCTTCCTCCACCACCTCTACCACTTCGCCCATAGCCCTTGCTTTTCATCATGTTACCCCTCTCCTTCGCTTCCCTTCATTACCTTCGCCTGCTTCCTCCCTTCTAATTTGATGGGTATGTGTCTAGGCGGGTTGGTGATATTATGGCAGTCCGAGCACCCTCCGCTGAATAAGCATCCAAATCCCGTTGGCGGTGGCTACTTTGGAGCTCGGCTTCTTTACCCGGAGCAGTGACGATGGTCACCAGCTATGGTAAACGGTGTTACACAACCAAATCCTCACCCATATATGTATGTTTTCCCCCAAACTTTTTGTATTATTCTGAATTCATAGATCTAATTATGTTATTGAGAATTAAGTTATGTTAATTTTCAATTTTTCCAAATCCTCACCTAGTCGTACTATTCCGGCGTCGAAGAAGAACGTCGTGGGGGTAGGGAGGTAATTTGGGCTGGATGAATAAGCACCCCTGTGTATAATTAGTCGGATGACTCATCCGGGTGGGTGTTGGTGCTCCCAAACAATGGATATGGCGTGGAAGAGGGATGAGGGGAAGAAGGATGATTTAGTCAGGGGCTTAATACTTCATCCAAACGAGGCCTTATTAACCCAACTCATAGATCATAGCAGTTGAACAAGGAAGATGGTACAATTTCTCCATATGCCGGTACCGGAAAAACTGCGGTACCAAGGGGGATTTTTTGCCGATTTATACCTTTTTTCGTTTTAATTTACCAAAATATACCGTTTTTCAAACAAATTTTAAAAATATACTATGCCGCAGACCTGAAGTGCGGCATTTACAGCTGGCAACGCCTTCCGCGCCACGTAATGCCGCAGGTCCAAAATGCGGCTTTATATGCCGCAGGTCCAAAGCGCGGCATTATAAACAAACCCTAAAAACATCTCTCTTTCTTTCTCTCTCACCCCGCACCCCTCGCTGCGAATAAAAAAACTTCGTCTCTCTCACCGCAGCCTTCATTCGCAAAGCCTCATCTCTCTCATCTCTCCACTCTCCCACCAAATCACCTCTTCTCTCTCCACCATCACAAGCCCCCACCACCACACTAGTCACCAAACTCCAACCTCTCCTCCCAAGTACCATGGTTGGATTATTTGGATAAAACCTGAAATAACTAATCCACTTCTGTTTACAACATGATGGAACGATTAACCTCTCCCTCCTAAGTACAACAAAATGATCATGTTCAAGTTCTTACTAAAAGAGTGATACCAATAACCTAATGTAATAAGAGGATTGACCCACTTCCAGTGGTATCTCCTTTCTGAATCTGCTTTCACAATTCAGAGAAATTGGACTAAGAAAGGTTGATTGCCTACATTCTTCAATTCAGATGAATAACTCATTGGCTGAGCACCGCCATGCATCCCTTCATCTTTCCTCTCTGCAAAAAATACAGCCAACAAAGCTTAGAATATTCAATCTACATTAGAAATCAAAATGCAGTAGCAAAATGTGGTATGCATAGTATTATGGTTGCCTATATTGACAAATATAAGAATCCTTAACAGATTCATCAATTGGGGTGGCTACGTGATAGGTTTCATTTACACCAGAAGACTGCAAATACACCCTCGGGTGAGAAGAGGATGGAGTTTGGTGACTGGTGTGGTGGTGGGGGCTCGTGATGGTGGAGAGAGAAGAGGTGATTTGGTGGGAGAGTGGAGAGATGAGAGAGATGAGGCTTTGTGAATGAGGGTTGCGGTGAGAGAGATGAAGGTTTGTTTATTTGCAACAAGGAGGGGTGCGGGGTGAGAGAAAGAGAGAGAGAGAGAGAGAGAGAGAGAGAGAGATGTTTTTAGGGTTTGTTTATAATGCCGCGCTTTGGACCTGCAGCATATAAAGCCATATTTTGGACCTGCGGCAAGATTTTTCGCTTTCCGGAAAAAAAATTAAATTCAAAACTTGATTAACTCCTATTTTATTAGAGTCAACTAATGAAGGACAAACTTGAAAAGTTACTAATTTTGGATAATATCGTGTATTGTACATAAAATCTTGAAATTTATAAGTAGGCCAAACTTTTTGGGACTGAGGAAGTATAAAACTAGGGCATTTATTTGTTTTTCCAGGGATATAAACTTCATCAATACACAAGAAGAATCAGAATAATTATCACAAAATAAATTTTACTTATAAAAAAAAAAGAAAAAAAAAAGACATTTTCTCTCCCTAGTGAGTCCCCACACTTGGGTTTTTTTTTATTTTTTTGGGTTAGGCACTTGAGTTGATTTAGAAGGTTCTTCCTTTTTCATGTGGTAAGAGAATGTTGGATAGCATATGGAAATTGAGTGAATAATACTGAGGTGTTGCCGATTTTGTGCGGAAAGAAGACATTGCATGGGTCAATATCGTACGAGGGTTGCAAAACTATATTCCGATTCTCAATTGGAGTAATTATTTTCCTTCGACATCAGATCCCTCAAAATAAATACTCCATCTTGAATGGAAGACGACAACAGTGAGGTTATATGGGGGAGCACGGAAGTGAGGAGAGAGGAGAGAAGAGAGAGAGCTGGCCAAGTGGGTCAACAAGGATTCATGGTATTATAGTCGGTGAGCCAAAACTGTCATGGCACTAAAAAAAATAGGGTCGTGGCAATATCGCTACTCAAAAATTTAGCTTCCTTTGACAAATAAATATAAATCTGTTTTTTAGTTTATTCATTTTGTCTTTATTCAATTTTTTTTTATAAATGTTAGTTTTGTGTCAATTTTTTTTGGTTTATTGGTTCCTCTCGACAAGACGAATCTAAAGAGTATAAAATGATGGTCAAAACTAATTTTTTTTTTTAAATAAAGCCAAAAATACGTGGTTTATTGGTTCAATTTTGGCAATTTCGGTTAGAAATTACTAAATGGAATATGACGCCATGTGCCAAATTTAAGGGGTATTGTGAATTGCAGGTGTTTATAAGACATTTGGGTGAAACTTTA
This sequence comes from Gaultheria prostrata, assembly GCA_036023075.1. Classification (NCBI taxonomy): domain Eukaryota; kingdom Viridiplantae; phylum Streptophyta; class Magnoliopsida; order Ericales; family Ericaceae; genus Gaultheria; species Gaultheria prostrata. Next base: position 52,773 of record JAXBDA010001095.1, on the reverse strand, counting down.
TTGGTCATTTTGAAATATAGTAAAAAGTCTACAACTCTGGCCTTATTTGGTTTGGGTCTCAAGATCCAAATTTTAAATTATTACTCAATTATTATCACTATTTCCTTCCAATCATTACCCCTTATTTTTAATTTTAATTTTTATTTTCATTTTCATTTCTGTCTCTATCTCTCTCTCTAATCATTATCCCATATTTCTAATTATCATTTCTCTCTCCACTAAAACTCAAATCTCAAATCCAAAACTCAAACCGATATATAACATGAGGGTTTTGTGTCGTTACTGGCAAGTGGCAACAAGTGATAAGCCCAATTGGACTTCTGAAGACTTTAGGAGGGGCCATGGCCGCCCTATCCACTTGTGACAAGCACTTTTTATTTGTATTTTAGATTTAGGCTTAGTTTTCCATTTGATTTTATAGGAAATCTCATAAAATCAACTCGATAATTTTATGAGATTTTTTATTTCAGCACGTTGATTTTCTTATGAGAAATCTCTTAAAATCAATGGGCCAAAATGGGAAACTCAACCTTATTAACCACGAGAATTTTTATTTGTGAACATTATTAAGCACTAAATCGAATATAATAATTTATTTAAAATAATTAATCGAGCATAAACTGGTCTTCTTTATTTTATTTTAAAAAAAAATCAATTAAAAGCTACTCATTTTCTTCCACCACGCCCATACCCAATAGGAAAAAGATATAGTACTATTGTTGCATTTTAATTTTTTTGTTTTTTCATCTTCTCCATTTCTCTGTAGGAAAACCAATATCTTTTCGTTGGTTGTTTAATTTTATCACTCTGTTCCCTTTCACTAACCCAAAAAAAATGGTTCAAAAAATGAAACACAAACAAAAAGAAACTGAATAATGTACAGATTACGTACAGATTGTTAATCATGCACGCCCAAGATTCCAGTGTGATGTAGAAAATGGGACGATCACCTGGTTTGAACCCAAGTCATTGGGAAGGAGTGAAGGACCATGCCCCAATTGCTTCCAACATCGACAAAAAGTCCGAGGATTGTGTGGGAACCCGGTCCATTTTGGGTCCATAATAATTGTGTCAGACCATATAATAATACACAATTGAGACCATAATCATATATTTAATTGGGCGTTACAAAGAATGTCCCATCATTCCTTTATAAAACTATTGGATTGCAATCAAAATCAACCTTCAAAAAGGCTATCGCCATCCCGTGGCAAGATTTTCAATTGTCGTCTGGTTATACAATTAATACTGTATGCAAGTGGTTATAAAAAAGAATCTCTAGAGTCCCAGTTAGTCGAGGTACATGCAAGCTGTTCGGGATATTTGGTTATAAAAAAAAAAAGAACCATGATAACATAAATTAAATTGCAGTCTGGTGTGCACAGCTTTTTTTATTAAATTGGGTATTAAGCAGGGTCGGAGCCAGAACATAGGATTGTTCTCCAATGCAATCGAATACCTACCCAATGTATGAAAAAACAACCAAAAATAGCATTTTCCGGTGTTTATTTTGTTATCAAAGGTGGTGTTATAGATTCAAGCTTAGAAAATATACATGGCCATACAGAAGTGATGACCTGTGATGCATCCAGACATTTGTTTATCAAAGGTGATGTTATAGATTCAAGCTTAGAAAATATACATGGCCAGACAAAAGTTATGACCTAATGATGCATCCAGACAGTTGTCCCGAGTTTGGGAGATGGTTTAAAAGATACAATAACACAGAAGGGAGTTACAAGGATGGAAAGAATGGGGCACTAGTTGCCCGTGATTTGATCATTTGAGTTGTTGGATTGTACATCATATAATTATTTTCTTTCAGATTATACAAGTATTTATGTTACAAACTGTCTCCAAGGTACAAACACGTAACTCTAGTATTTGTATCTCCCTCGAGTGTTCGGCGTATGAAAATTAACATTTTTCTACTGATAATGAGGAATGGAAATAGAGCTGCTGTTTTGTGCAAATACTGCAAAAATATTGTTTTGTAATAAAGGCTCTCAAGTGGTCTAACTAAGTTTTTTGCGAGTAATTATCCCCATTTTTTTTTTTTAAAAAAAGGACTGGATGGGCGTTAGTACTCATCGGGCGGTCACGATGACTCGACCAATCCTAGATTCGGGGTCGTGACAAATTAATATGGTATCATCGATGGCAACCGTCAAAGTGACAAAGGTGGTATCATCGATGCCAACCGTCAAAGCTGACGGAAATTCCGACCTAGTATTGGAAATCCAACAGTTGAATCTCATAATCAAATCCAAAATAGAAGCCAACAATTAACCATTTTCTGATTGATAAAAAACAATTATCTATTTTCTCTTGTTATTCATTTCCTTATAATTGGTCCATGCACTAAAACACAAACTCGCACACATGTATACACTAAATTCTAATAGAGTCCACTTCCCATCCAAACCACTAAAATCCGAACCCCATCCGGACCTCATAGTTCCGGACCAAATCTCGACGATCCGAACTGCTCAATGTGTTTGAAACGTGTTTTTAAGGTCTATCTAGCGTTTTTATCAAAAACTGCTCCGATCAACCCCTTCCGGGTATTTTGTTTTGATGAAGCCTCACGTTGGACCTTAAAAACACATTTTAAACACATCTAACGGTTCGGATCGTCAAGATTTGGTCCGCAAAGAGACGAACAAACAGTGGTCCGCATTTTTTAAACATCCGGACATCCGGACTGGAAGTAAATTCTAATATATGTATAGGGTCCACTTCCCATCCAAACCACTAAAATTCAGACTCCGTCCGGACCTCATAGTTCCGGACCAAAGCTGGACGATCTGAACCGCTCAATGTGTTTAAAACGTGTTTTTAAGGTCCAATGTGAGGATTCGTCAAAACAAAATACCCGGAAGGAATTGATCGGAGCAGTTTTTGGATTTAACCTATATTTTTATTTACAAAAGAAAAATATTGATTAATAATTTTATAGAATGCTAAAAAAAATCAAACAAAAAGAAAACCATCCAAATAGCAATGAAAACTCTTTCATGGTTGAAGGCTGCGAGCTTCTACAATTTTGATTTTATTTTACACTAAGCATTGAATTCCTTGATTGGTTAGGGATATTATTTTTGACAGTTATGTTGCTGTAACTAATTCTAGTGCCAAATGTCACACAAAGTGACAAAACTTACTTGTAGATAAACTTTAACAAGTACTCCATCTTAGATAGGCCCTTTATTATTGCATTATGACTTGACTTTGATTTGAGAGAAAATAGAAATCCTTCTAATTAGTAGCCATATAAACTTGTTCAACTTTTTTTAAAAAAAATTGTTGAAATTGAATTATCTAACCGTTTGAGATGGTCTTTTATAGAGCAAAATATTCGAGAAACGGTCCTATAATGTGGGAACCCCTCCTGTAATCATCTCTGTGATGGAGTAAAAAATATGGGATTCGCAAACATCCTATTTGACAAAAAAAATTAGGTCTTTGATATGTTTATAGTCCATGAAAAAAATTTAAATCCACCGGTATCTATTTAAACAAAACATAACAAATAGAGTATATAATCTGGTCAAATATTTATAAATAAATACATCACAGCGTACACATGAATGACTCAAATATTGAAATAGAACAAAAGGGAGTGTCGTTAAGTATCGCATGCCAGATCATAACGTGAGAGGATGGTGATCAATTAATAGTGGAGATTGTTATTTCCACAATTATCTTTGCATTTTTCTCAATTTCCTTTCTCCAAATCAGTTCACAGCATTGTTTAAATTGTCTAAATGATAATTTTTATATATATATATATATATTGCTGCTTGATGGGATATAAAGACAACATATTGTCTAAATTGCATTTATGAAAGGGCATTTTGACTTTTAAAATACTATTACCATTTAGACTAGTGGCGGCTCTACATAGAAGGTAGAATGGTCACTTGAACACCCTAACAAAAAGTTTTTTGTTCGGAATATAGGTAATATTTTTAGATTGTAATTTATTTTAGCCCTTCTTGAACACCCGGCCCAAAACATAAGAACACCCAACCTATAAAATTTGGATACCCAACCCAAAAAAAAATTGAACACATTGCTCAAAAAATCGGCCCACAAATCAATCGAACAGAAGAAAAAAACGCAATTAAAGCTCATAGGCAGTGCCATAACTTCCCAAAGATGATCAATTGAGTACCCTTATATATATAGTAGTTTTATCTCGGATTTTGTCTAAGACTATGAACACTTATCAATCCTGGTACTTTCCAATTGAATACTTAGGCCTTGTTTGATTCGCGGACTAGAACAAGCAGGATTGATAGTCCTGGGATTAGTAGTCCTGGACTATTTGTCCTGGGACTAATTTAGTCCTGAATCTTACACAATCCCATGTTTGATTCGTGCAGGATTAACATCGGGATATCCCATGCTTTGGTCAATCCCATGTTTGGTTCCCTAAACTTAATTTTGGGATTAATATGAGGACTATCTCTTTCTCTCTTGTTCCATCTCTCAAACCAATTTCAACCAATTAAATTTTTCAAAATCAAAATCAAACACGATTCCTAAAAAATAGTCCAAAATAGAGTACACTCTCTTAATACCAAAATTAGAACACTAGAGAGAAAAAAAATTATCTATTGGTGTCGCCATCGTGCTCGGACTTCTCTCTTAACAACAATCAATTCAATATCTACAAAAACAAGAGCATATCCAAAAAGATTCGTGTGAACCATTAATTCATCACACAATTTTCTACATTATATACAAGTGTATCTATGCGAACCAATTGCGACGTTTAATGTACTTTTGTGTTATTTGGTCGCATTATAAACTGGAAGTGGTAGAATCTGAACTTCACAAGCTGGACCTTCAAGCTGAAGACAATTCCTTAACTGCTGAGGGTAAATTTCAAAGAAGACAACTCAAAGCTGAGGTATGGAGACTTGGCAGACTCATTGAAAGTATACAGCTGCAAAAGTATAGAGTAAATTGGCATCTCAAGGGTGATAAAAATACAAAGTTCTTCCACACTATGGCATCAACAAGGCAGAGAAAGAATAATATCAATTCTATTTTAGTGAGAGGGCAAACAGTGGAAGAACCTGAGGATGTTAAGCTTGTTGTGCATGATCACTTCAGCAATCTCTATAAGGAGGTGATGAAAATCAGACCTTGGTCCATAGACTGGATGAGAAACGCCATTGATCAGGGGATGTGTGAATTTCTGATTGCTGATTTTATAGAAGTTGAAGTGTGGAATGCTATCGAAATATGTTAAGTATCAAGAAGAGTTGGGGATTTATGAAAGGTGAAATTATTACATTTTTTTGTGTGCAGAATTTCACGTAAAACGGCAGGCTACCAAAGTGCATAAACCAATCCTTCATTACTCTAGTGCCAAAAATTGAGAATCCTGTTGGGCTTTCAGATTTTAGACCCATTAGTCTGATAAGTTCTAATGTACACAATCCTTGCAAAAGTTTTGGCAACTAGAATCAAAAGGCACAATCCCTATAGTAGTTGGAGAGGTCCAGTCAGCTTTCTCAGGAGGAAAGAATATACAAGATGGGATTTTGATTGTGAATGAAATTGTAGATTGCTGGAAGAAAGATAGGAAACAAGGCATGATTATCAAGCTGGATTTTGAAAAGGCCTTTGACAATCTCAATTGGAACTACACTCTGGAATTAATGAAATCCATGGGATTTCCTCCTAAATGGAATTCATGGATTAAGGAGTGTCTTGCCACTTCTTGGGCTTCTGTGTTGGTTAATGGTTCTTCTAGCAAGAATTTCCAAATGCAAAAAAGGGTGAAACAGCGTGATCTCCTTTCCCCTTTTCTATCCCAGCTGCAGAAGGACTCAACTGGATGTTTAAGAAGGTTGTTGATCAAGTGGATGACTTTGTGTTCAGATTAAAAAGTATTCTGGAGTCTCTGTAGTTAGTTTCAAGGCTGTTTTGAATTATTTTTTGCTGCAGTTCGGTTCTGTAACAAGGAGATTCTGTCTTCTTGATTTTTGATCTCTGTATTTCTTTTGTTGGTTGGCTCCTTGCTAATCTCTCTTGGGTCTGGACTGGCTTTCGTTTCAGCTTTGGGCGTCTCTATCGATTCATTCTATGTTATTTCGTTGCCTCTCTTTGTTCCCTTTAATCTTTGTAATTCCTTCAAAGGTTAATGAAATTTATTCTTTTGCTGTTCAAAAAAATTTGTGATATATCATTAGTTCAAAGAGCCAGCAATGTTAAGGTAATTCTTGAACACTCAATTAAAAATTCTTGAAACCACCACTGATTTAGATGAAAAATAATCTTCTTTATTTTTCAAAAATACTACACACACACACACACTAAGTCACTAACAACTACATAACACACTCATATAGCATGTGAATCCCACACACATGCTACATTAGCGTGTTGTATAGTTTTTGTTTGTATATGGATTGTGTGTGCGTGTAGCATTTTTGTTTATTTTGGCCGAAAACAATTGATATTTGGAAGTAACTGTAAAGAAATTGTTACTGGTAGGATTAGTTTGTTACTGGTAGTTTACGGAGAGAGAGAGAGAGAGAGAGAGAAAAAGGGGGGGTGCGTGAGCTGTGCGGTGGTGTGTTGTAAGTAGGAAGTGGGGGGTCCACCACCCATGTGCCCCTCCTTCTGTCTCCACCAGCTCCTGCCGCTCAATGATTAGAGCTCTGTTTCCCTCTCTCTCTCTCTCTCTCTCTCTCTCTCTAAACAACAGTCACCATAGCCATCCGTTACCAAAGCTCATCCTTTACCCCCCCCCCCCCCCCCAAACACTTCTACAGTTCATACTCCATCATCATCATGCTACCATAATCCACTCGATTGAAGTTAAGATTCTCCATCCAATACTCCTCTCTCTAGATATACTATCATAGAAGAGTAATTAGACTTGTGAAGAAGACAACAAATTATGTCAACATCAGATGGAGGAGGAGCAGCAACAAACGGCGCAATAATTGAGCACCAGCAGCAGCGTAACAATAACAACAACGGAGCCCTAACTGTTAAGAAACCCCCGGCAAAGGACCGCCACAGCAAGGTCGACGGCCGAGGTCGTCGCATCCGCATGCCAATCATCTGCGCCGCACGTGTCTTCCAGCTCACCCGCGAGCTCGGCCACAAGTCGGACGGCCAGACCATCGAGTGGCTACTCCGCCAGGCCGAACCCTCCATCATCGCCGCCACCGGCACCGGCACCACCCCCGCCAGCTTCTCCACCGTCTCCGTCTCCCTCCGCAACAGCAACAATTCCTCCTCCTCCTCCATCTCCGCCTCCCTCGACCACAAGCCCTCCCAATTAATGCCCCCCACCCCCTTTCTTCTCGGTAAGAGACTCCGTTCAGACGACGATAACAACGTCGATAACAATAATAATAATAATAAGGACGTTGACAATTCCTCCATCTCTGCTGCTGCTGGCGGATTCTGGGCTATACCGGCAAGACCGGATTTCGGGCAGGTTTGGAGCTTCGCGGCGGCGCCGGCGGATATGGTTGTTCCGACTCCGTCGATGGCGCAGCAGCAGGCTTCGTTTTCTGGGAGATTCTTTCAGCAGCAACCTATGGGAGAGGCGTCGGCGGCTAGGGTTGGGAATTACCTCCCTATAGCACAGGGGCATCTGAATTTGCTCGCGTCGTTGTCGGGTGCACCGCCACAGTCGGCGGGACGGAGAGAAGACGATTCGCGTTGAATTTGAATCGGAGTGTATTTTGATTTGTTGTTGGTATATATGTATGTTGGTTTTATGTTTTGTGTGTGGAAATGAGAAATGGGTAGTAATTTAGGGTTAGGGTTTTAGGATTCAGTGAGTGCTTTTGGGGGGAAGACTTTTAAGGGTTGTGCATTGTCTTGACCTCTCTATATTAGGTTAGGGTTTTTACCACTCTGTTTCATTGCATTCCCTCACTGGGTTTTTATTAGTTTTCAATTGTTAAGGTTTGGGTCTTGATGGAGTAGGGGAAAGGAAATGTTGTTTTTATGATTGAATTTGGGGGAAATTATTCTTGTTGGCTTTTGAATAATCCATTAAGGTGGTGGTGGGTGGTTTGCAAAACTAGGTTTCAATGGACATTTGCTCCATGTTTATGGTGGTAGAAACCGCGGTGGTTTCTTTCAAGTGAGTTTGTAGCATATGTTGAAAATGATGGTTCTGAATTGGGTTCGAGGAATTGGTCAAAGTATCCAACTTAATTGCAGCAGAGACATCCTATTTCTCCGTGTTTGTAATTGGTATAACTAAGTGTTCTTTGGGGTGATTATGCAACGCTTTACACGAAGTTCATCTAGTGAAATTCAAGTGTTCTGTGATTTAATTTGAATGAGCTTCCGTGCTGCAAGTATTGGGTAATTGGAAGACGAGATAATTGGTGATTTTTTGTTGGGATGCCTTTCATTTCCGCGCAAGGGTTGCTACTGTGGCTGGTTGTTTATTGATCCTTCTTCTGCTCTCGCTGCCCAAGTTGGTAGAATGCTCTGAAAGAGGCCGGTGTGAAAGGAAAACTCTCGCTCTGGTTATTCTCTGTAAGATCTCTGTCTTGAACTTTTGTTTGGTATTTATCCTAGGCATTTCATTAAGCTATCAGCGTGGGAATAATGTGTTCTCTTGTATGTAAGTGGATTGTTTTTGGGTGACTATGGTGTGAATAAGAAGCCCATCTGTTTTCTCTAAATTTCCTTTTGCTCCGCAACATTGTGCGTGCTGTTTCGTTATGCATAACTTGTTTAGTTTCATGTTCTTGGTTAATCCATTCGGTTTCTAGTTTACTCTTGTTCAGGTTTTAATCGAAATGTGCTGGTCCTATCAGTTTCTTCGTTGCTCCATGTAGTTTTGATCAATCGGGGTGAAGTTGTACAAAATTAGCTAACTCAAAGGTACATTTCTTGTCAATAATAGGTACTCCATATAACAGTTTTGACAGTGTTTTATTTTGACTCATTGAGGGCTCAAATAGTGGAGTTAAGATTCAGGGTATGGTTGTCATGGTCGTGTTGACGCTGTTGGTAATTGGAATTTTATGTTAATGGTACCTTGTTTGGTTTAATATGAGGAAGAAGGTACCTTGTCTAGTTAATGGGACCTTGTTTCATTAGTTCTGGGCACTATGATGTCCAGTTTCTCCTTTGGTTACTTGTTGATTATGATGATGAAGCTACTTGGCAGACCTGTTTAACTTTGTCTTCCTTTTGCAACGGAGGGGAAAAAAAAGCCAGGATTGACAATTCTGTTTGAAAGAATTGGAACTTCTTTTGCTTCTATATTGTGTAATCTGCTATTGTTCTTGTTTCAGTTTATGTTTTGTATAATTGTTGTAGTAGGGAACATTCTGGGAGTAGAAATTTCCTGCAGGGGGCTGGATGACGGGCATGCCTCTCTATTTCATTTGGGAGCATACCTTTGGATCACTGACTTCTAGTTGAGTCGGAATCATCAGTACCTTTTGCTTCATAGTAATTCGGGAAATGATTTTGGCACTCCATTTTTTGATAAGTACACTCCATTACTTGTCTTTTAATGTTTATGACTTTATGCTATTGTTGATATGTGTACAATGAAAGACAAATATTGGAGTGTCGTTATAAAAAAGTGGAGTTACATTTTCATTTTGGGTTGTCCCTTAATAAGTGTGTGTTTTGAAACGTTAGTGAGTACATTTCCTATTTTGCCCTTAAAAGTAGATTCATTTTTAAAAAGTTAGTGGGTATTATTGTATTGATAATGGTAAGTAATGGAAAGTAGATGTAAAAGTTGATGTGAGAGAAAAATAATTGGAATTCCCAGGTAACACACTTAAAATGGACAGATGGAGTACCTTTTAATTATTGCTCTCTTCTTCCTGGTTTTTTCTAGGGGTGTACACTGTCCAAATCGGATCGGATTGGCATGAATCCAATCCTAATCCGCGAGTCACGGTTTTTAGAAAACTAGTTTAACGGCTTCGTGCGTTGCACGAGTGTGATGCCCGTGTGTATTTTGGTTTACAAACTCTAAGGACTCAAATGCGTAAACAACAAACTCTAGGGACTCAAATCCGTAAAGCAACAACCTCCAGGGACTCAAATGCGTAATTTAGCCATACATAGCCAAAAGACCAAAAGGGCATAGCATTGTGGCAGAATTACAAGAAAATCAATGGGGCAATTTCCAATTGGAGGGCAAAAGTGGCAAAAAGTGGCAATTGACCAAACACCAAATTGGAATGGCCTCTCTTTTATAAGCCTCCGGTTTTGGATACAATCCGTGTCTGGATCAAAACTCTCACAGTTCGGTTCCAATCCAATCCACGAGTCATGGATTGGTTCCGGTTTTATCCACGGATTACATGTCATACGTAAAGTAACAAACAATTTCATCAAAATAAAATCCTAAAAAATTCAAAGTAAAAAAGAGAGACCTTAGATGTAGCATGTGATATTGGAGTCACAACCATGGCCTAAAAAGCAGTAATAAAAGCATGTAGCTTAGTTCAGTTATATAGTGGACTAGAAACAAAGGCAGTTTAAAAAAAAACAGTGAACAATTACTGAATTCATCAAAGTCCAATACAAATGCATATATAGGAGATAACAGTATAACAGTGGTAAAATACAATGCATATACAAAGGCAGTTTAGATTTGATAGAAGATAAAAGTATAACCCTATATCAAATTAACAATATTTATAAAAGTGGTAAAATTATTTATATATACACACATATATTTTTTAAAAATTATATATAATAAAAATCTCACGGTCCGGATCGGTTAATCCACGGTTTCAAAATCGAAATCCGTGTCCGGACCACAAGTCACGGTTTATTATTTTTTGAATCTGTGTCCGGACCATTAATCCACGGTTAGAATCCAAAATGTGCGGATTGGTTCGGTCCGGACCGGATTCACGGTTCACCGGTTTTTTTGTGCTGCCCTAGTTTTTTCTACTCCCTAAAAGGCTTTTGGGGTTTGGTTGGTTTTCAGCTACTCAGGCAAAGCTATAACTTGCTCAATTTATTCCAAGTTTTTTGGTTGGTAAAGTGACATTTATTTGAGATGTTGATGGCCTAGGTATTACTGTACTAGTACTGCCTTTTTTTTTTCTACCATTTTATTAGTATTAATTTTTTTTGTCATTCGATATACATCAGTGGGAGAGTTAGTGAATTAGTCTTGAGGGGAGTCTAGAGGCTATCCATAGACCTAAACCCCAAATGCCTATGCCGAGGTTCGAACCCTGGTCTCCCATGTGGGAGAACTATGAGATAACTGCTAGGCTACAAGCCTTTGGTTAACCATTTTGTTTTATGATGGTTAGAAATTATTGCAGTCTTGTTCATCTTTTTTTTTTGTAGATAAAGGGGTTTCTACTAAATTGTATTTTTGTGATGTATGTGAGGGGAATGACTTATGGGAAAATACCAAAAAGTACCGTCAAAAATACCATACTAGAAACTCATTCTAAGTAGACATTGTAGGTGTGTTTTGGATGATGGATTTGTGGAATAGCTCATGGAGGGAAGGGGGAAAATTGAAGAAAGTACATTTTTATCTTGGATAAATCCATCGGAAATTCATGATCTAAAGGATTATTTGACTTCTTCTGTGGGGAGCTGGCAAGTTTGCTATGTTGTTTATCTGTTGTCTTGGACAAAGCAGATAATGGGTGAGGAGTTTGGTGGATACAAATAAGGTTATGGGTGGGATGTTATGTTTATATTAATCTCAAAAAAAAAAAAAAAATTATGCTTATGTTCAGTTCTGGAATTTAATCATTTTGTTAGAAGAATAATTTAGCAAACCTTCTCATTCTACTCCTAGAATTGCACCTTGTTTTTGTATGCATAAGTTGTCTGGGCCCCAAAACACTACTCCCTCCGTCCCTTTTTAAATGTGTACAATGGGAATACGTGCATTTTCAAACCCCTAAAAAATATATTTTTCTATACAATTTTATGTCTTTCTTTACACCAAATTAAAGTGCTCAAAGAGTACTTTAATTTGGTGCAAAAAAATTTCAAAAATTTTGAGTAGAAATATATTTTTTTACGTCATAAAAAATATACATTTTCCAAAACACACATTTAAAAAGGGATAGAGGGAGTAGTATCCCATGGGAGAAGACAAAGGAGCCTCATCATTAAAAGTAAAGATAATGGTAACTTCACATGTAAGAGGGAATAAAAAAGATTGCAAGTGTAGAAAAGTAAGAGATGTACTGGTCGAATCGGGGTGCGGTCAAAAGGGTACAAATCTTTTCTCTTTAGTGTAAGCGGAGATGTATCGAGATTTATTTACGTTTTTTGAAAATATGTTTCATAATACGCTGAGTGATTCGGGTGGTGTCAGAAGGGTGCAAATTCTCTCTGAGTGTATACAGAGATTTATATTTGATTTGCAAATTTTCTTTGAGGATTCTGTTTGTGTTTTGAATACATGACTACTGCCTCTTGCAGTATTAATATTTTGGTGTTAGATCAGCTCAGCAATTCGACATGTTAGTGGTCTACATTGTACAACTTAGCATAAGCGTACCACATTGTCGTACAGTATTATTGATCTGCCAATTCTTGACCATCCTTTTTAGTTTAGTTCTTGATACATAAATTATAAGTATAAACTTCTTCAGTAGAGAATGGGGGAAGAGTTGACCGACCGTCCGACCCACAGACCTGGCCAATTTTTTTTATTTTTTTTTTGGAGCATTTCATTTCATTCATTTTCACCGTTATAATGTTTTAAGTTCGAGCTCATCAAGATAACAATAACAAATAGTAGTAGATAAATACTCCATCGTATGCCCTCCTCTTTTATTTTAAAAAAGAGAAAGAACAACAAACAAAATCCAAAGATTTCGCTAAAGAAAGAAAACCCCGGTAAATATATGGGGACAGACCAAAAGAGAACCGACGACGTACAGACGGCGCCGGCGACCCTCGTGTGGGTTCCAAATGGCCAATCCGAGCCGTTCATCGTGCTCGGAATCAAAAATTCGAGTGGTCCCACGTGGGAAATTGAGCACGAAATGGGGTGATTTTGGATCGAGTACTTAAAGCCGTCCGATGGCCTCGATTCCCGCATAGACCCACTCGGATTTTGATTATGAGCACAATGAACGGCTCGAATTTCCTGTTTGGGACTCACACGGGGGTCACCGGCGCAGTAGGTGCGTGGTCTGTCTCCCCGTTGGTCGGTACGTATAGCATTACCAAGGCATTATTACGACTGTTTTCTGAGATAGTACTAGCATTTGAACAGGAAGGCAGGCTGGTCCCAGAATCAGTGGGCCGATCCGGAGGGCCTGAGTACTGTTGCATAAAGACCATTACCGACGGACTTCTCTAGTCCAAGGGTTCTACCATTCCTGGTCCATGTGTCCCCAACATACTACTCCAATAATTGTTAGAGAAATGCTCCTGGAATCTCTTCTAAGGGCAATGTTGCAATTGGTATTTGGTTAAACAAAACTGTTTTTATTAATGCCAAAATTGTAGTAGTGCATAAAAAACTTGTACCATGCACAAGGTACAAGACTTTTATGCAAAACAGTTTTGACATTATCAATTAGACGAAAACTTTACCTTGCTTGCAATTTAACTAGGAAAGAAAAAGGTATGTGCTTTTTTTTAACCCAAACAATTATTTGAATTATAAGAGTTTACACTATCTTTCTTAGTTTTTAGTAAGGTTTTTATTCATTTTTCTAAAGATGTAGAATATTGCTATCTATCTTTACAGCCTCCTTTGGATTGCACGATTTCAAGAGAAAAGAAAGGAGAAGAAAGCCTCCTTTGGATTGCACGATTTCAAGAGAAAAGAAAGGAGAAGAAAGGGGAGTGACATCTCTCCCTTGTTTGGATGATCAAACTAGTGGGAGAGGGAGAGAATCAGTGAGAAATCAAAACCCTTAACCCCCCACCCCCCCCTTTTTCGTTTCTCACCAAAAGTGGTGAGATTCCGTGAGAAACCGGTCGTCGGGCGCATGTGAGGTCCACCCCGTCGCCAAATTTCTCGTCGGACTTGCACCGTTGTCTTCGTCTCGTCGAGACAAAGCCGGATCTGTGACCTTTTGAGGTCGCCGGAGAGTCGCTGGAGATGAGAGAGATGACCGGCATGGGAGGGAGATAAAATGATTTCTCAGGGTTGTTTGGATGGGAGGGTGATAAACCACTCCCCTATCTTTTCTTCTCTCACCAATAATGGAAAACCTTCCCGTTTCTTCTCCTTTCTCCTCTCACCATCCAAAGACAATGTTAGGGATCTTTTTTATTTCTGTTCTCCGGACTAATATGAAAAATATGACATGAATTGAATAAAAATTAGAAAAAAAAAAAAAAAAAATAGCGACAGTGGTATTAGAAAAAGCTAGGCCAATGTTGCAACAACCCTTTACCCTTATTGGTTTTTTTGGAAATATGTTTATTGACATTGATGTTATTTTTTGGTCGGCATGGCTATTTAATTTTCTCTCTTTATTTTTTGTAGTGATTTTTGAAGGGTAAAAATGGAGTACTCCGTCATTATTTAAGAATATCATTCGAAAAATGGGGTGGAGTTTTTTCAAAGATCTGAAAAAATAAATCTATTCTGTCATTTATACAAAAAAAAATTCTCATTAATTGATTCAGAAATGCCTGTTCCTAGATAGTATCTATCGATACTTTATAAGTTAGAAGAAAGAAGGAATTACTCAATTTCCTTGATATCCTTTCTATAATAAATAGAACTTTACTTATTGCAGTCGTTTGCCCACCCTGAAAGAAAAACAGACAACCTATTTTCCTCTGTGGAAAAGAAAAAAAAAAAGGAAAAAGAAAATAATAAATTTTCTTCTTCCTTTAATTGGTTTGAAAGGAAAAGAAGAAGAAAACTAACCAAACTAAATTATTTTAATTAAAAAAATTTCTCTTAACTTTTCTTCTCTTTACCTCGCTTTTATTTTCCTATCTTTTCCCTTAGAGCAACTCCAGCTCTGAACCTTTTTTTTTCCTCAAATTTGGTTCCAAAATTTGAGTAAAAGTTCAATTTGAGATTACCCACTCCAGCCCTCTACTCAGATTTCAAGCCCTAGCCGTCGCTCGCCGTCGTACGGCGCCTTCCACCAGCAGAATCCCAATCGCCTCCATCACCAAGATCGCCACCATCGAGCTCTGAAACCACTGCCCATCACCACCACCACCAACGTTGAAACCACCACCGCCTACCACCACCAACGTTTGAAACCACCACCAACGTCAACCGCCACCAGATCTGAAAACCACCACCACCGTCGAAACCACCTCCACCTACCACCACCAACGTCTGAAACACTTCGACCTGCACCAGATTTGGCCGAGAAAAAGCAACAACCACCGCCGACCACCGTAATAGAGCCGTTAGAAATTTGGTTCAGGGTTTGAGTCTCCCCTGATTTGGGTAAAAATTTGAATAAAACTCAATTTGGTATGGGTTTGAATCAAAGACTGGAGGTGAATTTTGAGGATTTTTACTCAGATTTTGAATCAGAATTTGGGTTTCAGTAAGCCGTAGTTGCTCTTAGCAACCAAACAGAGCAGTACTCTATACGAGTAGTTTATTTTGGCAAAAAATTTCCTAATTTTTTCTTTAGACAGAGAGAGTCGGCTCGACGGGGTGCACCAATCGGAATTTGAGAGAGAGAGAGAGAGGGGAGGGGATTGGGTTGACAGCGAATGGCGTCGAAAGGAAGCGGCGGCGGCGGAGGAACAGTGGTGGAGATAGACAAGCTGAGTGTGGAACAGCTAAAGTCTCTAAAAGAACAAGCCGATCTGGAAGTGAATGTTCTCCAAGACAGCCTCAACAACATCCGCACCGCCACCTCTCGCCTCGAGGCCGCCTCCACTGCCCTCCACGACCTCTCCCTCCGTCCCCAAGGTTTCTTACCCCTCCCTAGGTTTTTCACTTTTGACTGACTGACTGATGATACTGCCTAAAATTCTGATTTGCAGGTAAGAAAATGCTGGTCCCTCTTACGGCTTCGTTATACGTTCCGGGAAAGCTCGATGATGCCGATAAAGTCCTCGTCGATGTCGGCACTGGATATTTCATTGAGGTTAGTACCTTCGTTTATTTTGCAGTAAAATGCCTTTGCGCTTTTCCCGTCAATTTAGGGTTTCGAGACACGTACGTTTAGGGTTGTGAGATGTACTCTACTTCTGATTTGCAAGGGTCCAAATATGTTAAGAGACGTTTGGTTCTGGTTTTCCTGTGGTGAAATCACAGTAATTAGAAATTGTGAACCTTTTCGTTTTCGTTGCTATGAAAATGTTGCACAAAATGTATCTTCAGTATTCTTTGAAGCACGTGCTCAAATGATTGATGGGGGGATGAACTTGTCTCAATTTGCATATGGTTGTTGAAGACTTTTGAGGATTTACCCATTACGGTTTGAAGAAGAGATTCTGTAGCTCTTTGCATTTTTTTGCGGTAAAACGGCCTAGTCCAATGAGACAATGAACAATCCGAGAAGAAACCTTTTAAATTCTAGTAAGACGAAGGGCACCAACGAATATACTCCTTAACGAGGGGATACAAGTCTCCACCTTGAAACTTTGTGCCTAAGCTTTGAACATAAGTAAAATAAGATGCAAGAGTAAGTGGTGCAAGAAGTTTATCTTGTTTAGGAATCATTAGGGTACAAATCACTAGATTGTCTTGGAGAAAAGTTGGCGGAAGTCAGAGCTCCGTCAAATGTCCATCAGGACACTGATGCGGGTGAAGCTTATTTAACTACCAATTGAGCATAAATAAAGAACAGGAAAAAAAAAGGAGTAAAGAAGAACTAAGGCGGGAGGAATCAAATCCGAATAATAGACGGTTTTGCAGTTCCCAGTGGACTATTTTACAAAGTTTCTCTCATAAATCATTTGGTTTTTTAATGTGGGGCTCTAGGATTTATAAATATAAGCTCGCGTTGTTTTTATTTCGTGATTGGATGTCAAGTTATTTTCTTCAAACTTGCAATGCTTTCATATATGTAAGTGATGGACATTCATGTTCCCCCATAATCAGCTGTCCTAAAAACTAGATAACAAGAGAACTTCCGGCACTGATGCAGACTTGACAACTTAGAAGTGTGTTGTGCCTCATTTTTGATATATTGACCGTGTAAAAAGTAATGAATGAGACATGAGTGGTGGTGGTACATAAAATGTTCTGTTTTTCTCACTTTTGATACCCATGCTGGAAACACATAGTTGTAATACTTTTCATCCCTCTATCTTTTAATTGAATTCTTACCTGGTTTTATTAACTTGTTTGAATAAGAAAACAATGGCAGAAGGAAAAGACTATTGTGAGCGTAAAATCAACTTGCTGAAGTCTAATTATGACCAACTTCTGGAGGTATGATTCCTTTCAATCTTGTGTTTTTATTTCTAGATAGTGCTTTCGAATATCCTGGGGCATGTTTCCTCAGGGCCCAAATTTATTTAAAAATATTTGAAATTAATGAGGCTAATGAGGCCTAAGCATTCATGCAATGCCCGTTGGCTCTGCGAGGACTCTCCTGTTTTGACTATAGTAGTGAAGTGACAGGCTGGCAGCTTGAACTATGGACAGCGTGCCTATTCAACTTGAATGGCCTTTTGCATTTGTGGACCTTGTTTTGTGATGAATCCGTGCCTAGATAGAAATATCATGTTCTCTGACTTACAATACTTCTATTAAATAAGGTATACAATCTTATGTGGATAGCACAGAAGTTGTACAGGTGCTAAGTAAACCGTCTAGTATTTGGTTTGGATGTCGTTTGCCAAACCCACAAACATCACTAGCTGATGATGGATTTTGTTGGTGATTTAGAGCACATGGTACATAGATCCTTCTAGCATATAGATTACAAATTTTACGGACACTTGAGGCTTGGAGAATAGGATTTTGGTCCCCACTTTATAATTGTTCATGTAGCTCTTTCATGTTACTTCAATGACATGTCAACATGACTTTAGCCATGTTTTGAAAATATCCTTTTTCACAGATGAAATAAACACATTGTTAGAAATTGAGTACATATCCACGTTGCTTGGACTTTGAAATTATATGAACTTAATACAATGCTCCATGAATTCATATTTTTGATGTTGTTAGATTAATGTAATAGTGTTTCTAGAGATTTTATGAACGTTGAGAAAAGAAATCTTTGATTTTCAAATCACAGTATGGGGTTTTTTCTTCCTATCTCTTTTGGCATGGGCTGTACCTAGAGCCGAAAGTCTGTGATGTTGTCTTTATCGAGCTGATGAAGCATGCTGGATGGGCGCATTATGCATAGAATTGAGGGCAAATTTCAACCCCCTGTGGTTTGGGCCAGTTGCGGGGTTTTCCCCCTTGATGTTTGTTTATCAGCACATACCCGACTTGTGGTTGTTAGACCAATGTGCACTGTTAGAATTCCCATCCAAATTAACCGGAGGCATAACCCTCCCTATTTTTTTGAGAGTGGCGTATGACAGTATGAGTATAACAATTTCTTTATTCATTTATTCTTAGTTCTATTCATTGTCCTCCATTAATGGATACTCCACCATTTGAGTAGTTTCTAAAGAAGTTTCAAGTGCATGATCAGGCCATGCCCATCGAAATTGGTTGATCGGTGTGGGGTTATTTCATTCATTTTTTTTTTTATCCTTTCTAGATTGATTTCTTGTGCTCATTAGCGAGATGTTTTGGACCATGAATGAAGGAAGCATGGTAATGAGCACAAAAATTAATTTGGGTCTCTAGGCCTGCCCTCCCTGATGCCTTTCGGCTTTGATTTGAGGGTATGGTTTTGCAGCAAAACGTCCCTGTAGCTCCTCGGTTCTTGGAGGTTTAGGGGGCCATTTTTTCAGTGGTACTCTGAGAGCAGCCACTTTGTGCATATTGCCAAAGGTTAGGTCTGTCTCCAATGATCCCCGCCCATACCCGTAATGATAGGGGACTAGATGGGTTCTGTTGTTGTTGTTTTCTAGATTGATTTCTTCCCTAAGCATACCCATCAGACCCCATCTCCACCATGTTATTTCTCTAAACACGTTCCAAAGACCTGTTCTTCTTTCTAAACAAACCTAATTGAGATCCATTTTCTCTCTCTTAACGATGCCATTAGTTCGTAGATTAGCTTACACATTATTTGCACACAACGGCACTAATTCACAAACTCTTCAATTGTCCTATGCCAACATTCACCAATTTGGCAATTGCCGAAGAGACTGACAGTTGTGACTTCGATCGTCATTTTCGTCATTAGGTTGTGGCCCGGAAGGGGGGGTTCTGTGTTTTTTGGCCAAACCGCTACAGACCTGAAAAACTTGTATAGGGCTATGTATTATAAGCGACTTATGGCGGGGGAGCCAGGTCATTTGCCTTTATATCCATTGGGATCCTCTGAAAGTAATCCAGAAATTGATTTTCCGATTAAAGAATTTGCCTGGTGGTACGCTGATATATTCATTATTTCATTTGTATGCTGTTCTCATTTGAGAATTAACGATAGAATCTTAAATACAGGTTGCGACCAAGAAGAAGAGCATAGCAGATGAAGCTGGAGTGATCTTACAAGCTAAATTGAAGCAATTGGCTCCAACACCATAAATCCATGTTTTGCTGTGTCAAGTCAGTGCTAAAAAGTTGAATTCAGAAGCCCCATGTTAAAAATTGCAATTCTGGCACCATAAATATAGCACCTAGTTTAGCCATCCCACCAGAGCTTTATATGTTCATTCAATCTGGAACAGATGGATATTGTACCAAGAGATTTCAGTCGAACATTTTTATTTTTTTTCCCGGTTGAGACGGTTTTGAAAGATTTGGAATAATGTAACTTTGAAAGCAGTAATCTTAAGGATGGAATTGCACTGCAGTTTCCTGTGCAATCGGTTTGTAAAGTTTCTTCATATTGCCTGCTATTGATTCCGTTGGACTTTTCTTCCTCTGTCAATTTTTGCTTCATTGGTTTTAGGGTTTTGTTTTCCCTTCGGAACTGAGATTATTAACTCATCCAAGGGATATCCCATTCAGCACTTATTAATGCCTTGGGTGCACGGTTTACTATTTCCAGGTTAGAAGTAGGATAAATTTTTCTCTGGGCTTGTGAATGTTCTCTCATATGGTATCCCAACAATGAAATCTGTTTTGTTTGATAAAATAGTATACTAGGAGTATGAGTTTGGCGAAATTTGTCACTTGGTAAAAATCCGAATAGACATATAAATCACGGTTTTTTTTCTTTTTTGCAAACATGAACATATACTCATAATAAAAAACAAACTATTACAAAGGACATTATTGGTCCGAAAAAAAAGACAAAAAAATAAAATAAATAGAAACACCGTTAAGCAACGATGACGGATCCAACTTTTTCTCGTGGCTCTGCACCCTTCATTGCCCGCTGCAGAATTGCCACCGGATCTGCACTTCTGTGCAGATCAAGTATGTTATTGAATCTGAAGTTGTTTGACCAATTTTTAGGATAATTTCTCACTTATCTGGGATCTTAGCGCCAATTTAAAGAAGAAGTGATACCTTAACAAATTAATTTAAGGCTTATCTATCATTTTAGTCCCTACAAAATACATCAAGTTTCAATTTCGTCATTACAAAATATTTTGTGTCAATTTCGTCCTTATAGTTTCAATCGAATTTCAATTTTGCCCTTCCGTCAAATTAATGACGGAAAATGCTTGTGTGGCAAACGGAAAATGTTTAAAATACCCAAAAAATATTTAAAATACCGGAAAAAATTATTATTCTCCAAAAAAATGATAAAAATTACAATTTTTTTAAAAAAAATACCGGAAAAAAGACCAAAAGTTTATGAAATTTTTCTAATGACTTTTTTTAGAGATTAATAATTTGTATCGACAAGAGGAATCAGAAAATCTAAAAATATGGGTCGAAGTTTAAAAAAAATTCATATAAGACGACACTTGATATAAAAAAAAAAGTAATTCCTCTCGTCGATAAATATGGGCCGAAGTAGACAAAAAGATTTTCCAAAGACAAAAGAATACCAAATAGCTTCTTTTTTTGTTATAAAGTGTTGGCTTTGGCCCAAGGGTGTTTTAATTTCTCTAACCTTGGTTGGGCAATAAATTTTATTGCCGTTTCAAAAAAATAAAAATATCGTCTTATATGAACTTTTTTTTAAATTCGGGCATATTTTATACTTTTCTGATTCCTCTCGTTGATACGAATGATTAATCTTCAAAAAATCATTAGATAAATTTCATAAACTTTTTTTCTAATGAATTTTTTCCAGTATTTTAAAATTTTAAAATTTTAGTCATTTTTTTGGAGATTAATAATTGTTTTTCCTATATTATTTTAAGCATTTTCCCTTTATTTTAAGCATGTTCCGTTTGCCACATAAGCATTTTCCGTCATTAATTTGACGGAATGGCAAAATTGAAATTCGTCTGAAACTATAAGGACGAAATTGACACAAAATATTTTGTAAGGACGAAATTGAAGCTTGGTGTATTTTATAGCACTAAAATAGTTGATAAACCTTTTAATTCAAATGATTGGGAAAACAGACTTGGGTCATTCATAGGCTTAGGCTAATCGATCTCGTTATCTTGAGGATAATGAGGCCTAGCACAATCTAAATAGGAACTGAAAGATTGCTTCTTCTTTTTTCGTTTTTTTCATTCATCATTCATAATTTATTACACAGAGGAAATGAAGAATGAAACTTGATCCCTGTGTGTGGTATCAAAGAGCTCTACCGCATAAGTTAGCCACCACTTGCAACTGTAAGATTGATTTTTTTTTTGTCATTCATCATTCTTAATCTATTATACATGGGAAATGAAGAATGAGACTCGATCCCGAGATGCAGTGTTCAAACACTTGGACTTTAAAAGCTCTACTTTTTTTGTTTGTTTTTAAAAGCCTCCGATATCTGCATTATGGAAAATTTCAAAAAAACCCCTGAACTTTTAGCCAATTCTAAAAAAAATACCTGCACTTTAGCCGTCAACAAAATCACACCTGAACTTTATTTTCTGTCACCAAAAAAGCCCCTGCCATCCAATTCCGTCACGTTTTTAACAGAGGGGTTAACGCTGGTTAACTCTTAGTATCCCTACCAGCCCTACCTACCATTTTGGTTGTCCACTAGGATAAGTTTTCAAAAAATATGGTCTATGATGTACTGATGAACCATCCAAACCGTTGATTATTTTCCAAATAATTTTTCGAGCTAACTGAGAAAATTCCAACACAATCGGAAACATATAAGTGCTTGATCGAATCATCCAATTTTTTCTTTCAGAATTTAGCATCCTATATCTGAATGAAACCTTGTATGATTGGATTGGGTACTTACGTGTATCCGATTGAATTGAAATTTTAGGGTTAACTCCAAAAAAAAAATTCAAAATTAATCAATGGTTTGGATCGACCCCGGAAAGGGGCCCACACATGAAGCACTGCCACTATGAGCAAGTGCATCAAACTAGTAAAAAAGGTATCTTAGCTATTTTGCCTAGGAAATGTCAAAAGCTGTTGTGTAGCAGTCTAGATAAAAAGCCTTGTAAACTAGCTTTGTGAACAATCACTTGTTACTTACTTTGTCACTATTCACAAGCCTTTTTGTTTTTTTAAAAAAAAAAAATCTCTATCCTCTCTCCTTGCTTGCTGATCGGTGAAACCCAACAAAACCTCTTCCAGCGAAAAAATGGTCGGACAACCAAAACTTGGTCAGTCTCCACATGGAACGAGGTACTGGGTTCTCAATTTCAAGTAATCCTATAGGCCTGCAATCGAAGCTTCGTATACTTGGTTTCAATGATTTTCCGGCGACAGAGTTTTTTATTTCACGGCGAGTTTTGGGTTTAATAGCTTCATGCTATTGGATGTTTTGAGAAGACTTCATGCTATTGGATGTTTTGAGAAGATAAATGAAAAAAACTGTAGACCCTGCAACTGGATCTTACACGCCAAACACGCACGGCGGTCGAACAGCCCGTGTAGTGGCTTCGTTGCTCTGTTTTCGCCGGGTTCGGTACCAATCTCTTCGTCTCGTTGAGACATTTCAGATTTGGGTCAAATGGATTTATGGATCAGATTTGAAGTTTTGGAAAAACGAAAAGAACAGATTTGAAATTCGAGACGCACAGCGATCGGATGAGGTGCAACATTATCGCCTCACAGAGGAAATTACGTTTATGGTTTCAGGATGTTACAGACGATCCCAAGCCTCTGGTTTTTTTTTCTTTTAATTGGAGAGAGAGAGAGAGAGAGAGAGGGGGAGGGCTTTTATTTTTTTCGAGTTCTGCCCTAAACAACGTTGTTTTGTGCACTTAACGGAATCCCAACGTCCAAAACCACTGTTAAGTCCATCCGTTAACTCCATCTGCTAAAAACGTGACGGAATTGGATGGCAGAGGCTTTTTTGTTCACAAAATATAAAGTTCGGGTGTAGTTTTGTTGACGGCTGAAGTTCATGTGTTTTTTTTAGAATTGGCTGAAAGTTCAGGGGTTTTTTTTGAAATTTTCCCTTTATCTTTCTTTATCACAAAATTGAAAGGGAATTGAGAGATCAACCGACCACTTCATCAACCCAATTCCTTCCTTCAAACGCATCATCATCATTTCTAGTATTTCTCATCTAATCTAAACCAAACCAAAATGGAACTAGACAAGCACGACGACTCCTCAGCGGAATCCCAATCACCACCACCACCATCACCACAAAATCCTTCAACCACCACCACCGCTACAAACTGCTGCATCAACTGCGGCGGCCCCACCATCTTCCCCCCCGAACCACCATCCCGCTCCGACATCTCCCCTCCCCCCTCTTACCGCCCCATTCGCTCTCCCGCTATCATCCCTCCAAGTAATAATCAACAATCCATAATTCTCGCCCCCGTCCCCAAATCCCAAAAAGTCCCCACTCTCTCCCCACCTTACCACTTCCAAAACCCACCAACCAAACGCATCCACTCCCCCGACGACCTCCGCCGCTTCCACGACTCCGCCGCAGCCACCAACTTCCTCGGCTTTGTCGTCTCCCTCTCCGATTCCATCCGCTCCCACAAGATCTCCGATTCCTGCCACCTCTCCCCCACCGTCTCCGCCCTCGTCTCCCTCCTCCAAACCCTAAACCAATTTGTCGACGAAATCCCCCCCGTTGCCCAATCCTCTCGCTACGGTAACCACTCCTACCGTACTTGGCACTCCAAAATGGTCGAAAACGCTGAATCGTTCATGCTCCGATTCCTCCCTCAGGATATGCACCACGCCACGATCGAACTCATCCCTTACTTCGCCGATAGCTTCGGGAACGAGAGCCGTATCGATTATGGTACTGGACACGAGACTAATTTTGCTGCCTTGTTGTATTGCCTTGCCAGACTAGGGTTAATCAAGGAGGAAGACTACCAAGCGGTGGTATCTAGGGTTTTTGTCAAGTATCTTGATTTGATGAGGAAACTGCAGCTTGTTTACTTCCTTGAGCCGGCTGGGTCCCACGGGGTTTGGGGTTTGGATGACTACCATTTCCTGCCCTTTGTTTTCGGGTCGTCGCAGTTGATTGATCACAAGTACATGAAGCCAAAATCGATTCACAACGAGGATATACTCGAGAGCTTCGCCAACGAGTACCTTTATCTATCGTGCGTTGCATTCGTGAAGAAGGTGAAGAAAGGACCCTTTTCTGAGCATTCCCCCATGTTGAATGATATCAGCGGCGTGCCCAATTGGAACAAGGTGAATACTGGGTTGCTTAAGATGTATAAAGCTGAGGTGCTGGGGAAGGTTCCTATCATGCAGCATTTCCTGTTTGGTTCGCTCATCCCATGGTATGTGCTTCTTTCTCTCTTTCATCCTCTGCTATGTTATCATCATTTATTGTTTGTTAGGTTATTCGTTTTTGGTGCATGCATTGTGATTTCGAGATTCTTATGAGCTAAGGAATAAATGTAGTCAGTCATGTTGTCCTTCTATTAGCTTGTTTCGAACTGAATCAGTTTTATGTGTGGGCATCAAAGCATCATTTTGCTGCAGAGTGATTAGAACTAATCCCCTAAGTTGAGACCCTTAAGGGTTGCAGAGTCTTTTTTTATATTTTTATGCAGGCAATTAATGTTGTTGATAAGGCATCAAGGGATGCCACCCATGTACAAAAGTAGGGTTGCAGAGTCTTTGTTACCGTGAAACAGGATCAATCAGGCTGCAAAGCCTGACATGCGAGTATGCGACCAATGGTAATGGAATAAAGTGGTTATTGTTTAGAGTAGATGGAATGAGAATAATGCACCAGGGAGGCGAGCGACTCCGGAGATAGTATGTATATAGTTCGGCAAAAGAAAGCGTTAAGCCACTTACTCTGAGCTTCATATAGATTTGCTTTATTGAGCTAGAACAGTCTCCTAACTATTATTCTCTTTGTGTTGTGTACAATTAGAAGTTGTGATCCTATTCTTTTCCTTCGTCCTAAATATTCTAGTTTTGTATGAGTTCTGGTCAGGGGAATCAGTCTCCCCGCGAAAGAGTGGGGGAATTGTTGCAAACTTTTACCTCTCTCCAACCCTGCTGCAATTGCGACCTTTTGCCCTAATGAGGACTTATTTTATTAAATGCACAAATCATCATCTTCTGTTTGGTTTGGTTGCAATTTCATACTAAATTCCATGCTTCATGGATTGCTGAAGCTACTTTTGTTTTGGACCCTTCTATTTGGTACCATGATGAGTATGAGAATAAAGAAGAAAAAAGGAGGGAAAAATTGATGGAGAGAACTGGAAGTTATCTTTTATCTTACATTGGCTGCGTGGAATATCATGTTCCTGTCCTTACTTGAGAACCCCTTTTCCCAAATATTGAAGACCGATCGACCATGAAATAATGGTCTGCATTTGATCTTTTAGTATTTTGGTATTAAAGCTGGTGCAAGAACAATTCAGGAAGCCACATTGACCTTGCTCGTTAATAATACTTCCGTACATTAAGGGTCTACTAACTACTAAGTGAGATGAGCTTCATGCATGGTGACAGGAAACCACGTGTACTGTCACGCCCTCAATTTTTAACATGAATAAATAAACATTTTCTCCATAGAATATCTCAATATAATACATAAATCTATCCAAAGTCACCTCACACGTTCCGAAATCTTAATAAATGACAGATCCACATTTGGTGCCCTTGTCCCATATAAAAAAATATATTTAAAGTTAATACATTTATCCAAAAATATAGAGTTTTACAATGCTTCAAGTAAACTCTTCAGGCCATGCTCTCACAATGTTATGCACGTCTCGCATCCCATTTCATGCTCCTAAGCAGTACCTGAAAACAGCGGGGGTGAGCATTCACTTCGCCCAGTATTGATTTCTTTTAACAAAAACACAAATGCAAAGATGGATATATTGAAAATGATGGGTAGTGCACTTTAGACGTTCACAAGCGTATTTCAAGATACATGGCTCATTCATAACTATAAGTGTAATAATCTACCGCGCACACGCACCTACTCGTACCCATACGACAATCGCATTAAAACATCCATCACCGACCCTTCCCACTTACCGCGTGACTTGTCACTCATCTCTACTTGACAAACTTCCTGTATGTTTACTAGTGGTCTAGTCATTCATATCCAGCAACCCTCATAAGGACCGTCTCTACAATATCATAATTTCACACTAGCAAAATATCTGTTTCCTTCCTTTATTTCAACTGACATAATTAAACATAACTTTGCACATTCAACACCACAGGGACTTGGATCCCTCAACCAAGTTTCACGGGCCTCGATACCCCTGCCTAGGGACACGCCAAATAATGGCCCTAGTAACCACTATTCTATTATGTTCATTAACTCAAAGACATTGTAGTATTCTCTTCAAATTCATTAAGTACATCCTTCAACTCACACTAATCAAATCAAGTGTCCAACACATGTTTAACAAAGAATATCTGTCACATGACTAAGCATTTCTAATTATCAAACGTATTTCATATATCCATAGGCCTGCTCTCCCTGATGCCTTTCAGCTTTGATTTGAGGGTATGGTTCTGCAGCAAAACGTCCCTCTAGCTCCACGGTTCTTGGAGGTTTAGGGGGCCACTGTTTTAGTGGTATTTTGAGAGCCGCCACTTTGTGCATATTGCCAAAGGTTAGGTCTGTCTCCAATCATCCCCCGCCCATACCCCCAATGATTGGGGACTAGATGGGTTTTGTTATTGTTGTTGTTGTTGTTATTTCATATATCCATAGGTACTAAGCGTACCCGTGTACTACCAGTACTAAATGCAAGTGAAATGAATGAGCAAGACGAAAGTGGAAATGGAAATCACAGGGCAATGTTCAAGACTTACTAGAATTATCAAGGTAAGAATGTAAGATACACTTTTCTAAGTATCCAGGGATCCTTTGTTTCAACTCATTGTACCCGATACGTACCCGGCACGTACCCAAACACCTCACATGTGTCAAACCCATTCAACTCGTTGTGTCATCAATTTCTTCATCGTTATAAACTTTAGAAATTTCTAGCGACATGTCTATGGGACGGTCCTAGTGTCATTTCGGGCATCTTATGACCTCGTGTAATCTTCCCTTGTCCAAGGCATATTCCTAGCGACACGTCCGTAGAACGGCCCTAGTATAATTCCTTGCGACACGTCCGTAGGATGGCCCTAGTATCATTCAGGGCATTGCAAGATCTCGTGTCCATTAGTTCAAGTATTCATAAGTGTCCATGTATCCCTCACGTGTCCAAGTATTTCACAAGTGTCTATTGTACAATATAATGCTTTGCATAAAATCACAAGGATATCCATAGAATCCCTATATCTCCCAAATACCATCATTATAACTCTCTAGTGACTAAACAAGAGTTCCGAAGTGAAGTTTCAGGGCCCCACAATTAGTCGTAAAGTCGAATTCATCGTAACCTCAAAATCGGAATGGAGTTTAACAACCAGGCTGTTGTAAACTGACTATAATTTTCTGTAGGTTCAAAGTTTGATTACCACCCTCATTAAAAAGAAGACTTTCAGTACATCAATATTGATATAAAATTTGTCTCATTCGGAGTCCGGATGACCAAGATATGCTTGTCCTAAGTTACACAAATGAAACCCAAGGTTGCGGTTTCAGCGGTTACACCAACTTCAAATCAAAAACTGCTATTGCCTAGAAGAAATTAAGGCACAACCTTTACATACTTTCGAAGGTATACGAGTCTAGTTTTGGAATCAAAAGGCAGATTGAAATTTCAAGCTTCCTAGACAAAAAAAAATAGCCGTTCCCGTAAGATGCGACAGTGCTGTCAGCACTGCAAATTTCACCACCACAGTCCGGCAAAACATTTTTCATATTTTTTGTACTTCGAATTAATTTCTGAAAATTTTACACAATACATTAGGCACAATAAAGAACCTACAGTAAAAAGGCCATATAAGTACCTCAACTAATTTCGTGAAAGACAGGTTCGGGTAGGAACAACAGAAGAACTGGGCTTGGACAGATTTCAACCAAACACAACGAATTTGGGTCTCCAACCCAAACATTTATGTCACAAACAACTAAATACACTTAGGGGGTGAGAGATTAACAATCAAATCCGAGGATACATGATCAAGTTAAGAATATAAGCTCACCATACTCAAAAACACTTAGAGAACAAGAAGAAACCCCTACCTCAATGGGTTTTGAGCAAAACCCAACAAACCCTAACTTCTCCTCTTGAAACCCACCAAAATCAGCCCTTTCCCAAGCTTCCTAGCATGAATAACCGGACTAGATGACGTGGGTACGAAGGTTTTATGGAGGATCCATGGAGGTTTTCGTGTGTAGTTAAGAAATTTGTGCGGGAGAAGAAGAGAGAGAGAGAGAGAGAGAGAGAGAGGACACCGTGAGAGAGAAGGAGAGAGAGCCCGTTGCCTCACAAAGGGGAGGGGAAAATCTGATTTTTCTCTCCCTCTCATTCTCCCCCTCTCATTCCTTGTATAGAGCACAAAACACACACACACCCCTCTACTAATTAAGGTGTTTTAATTTTGCCCAAAACCAAGCCATCCTTCACATTAACCCACATTCCAACTAATTAAACGAATTTCCCAAAATCCCAATTAAAAATCAAATTTTTTTTCACAACTTTCCGGGTCTTTACATTTACCTTGCTTCAGAGATTGTTGCAACTCAGTTGCGTATCACCTGTCTGATTATGGGAAGTTATGTGGTCAACAGAGTCCATGTAAGATGAATAGGATTTACTGCCTTAGCATGCTGTTTGGGGAAGATGGTTTCTTCACTATCAATTTTCAAATTTTATGTTGTTCAAGGATCTACCTCTTGTTGGGGTAAATTTCTCTTATATCCCTTCGACTATCACGCGAATTCCACTTCAGTCCTTCTATCTTCTATTTGGACAATCTAACCTTGCAATTTCGATTGAGTTTTAATGTGACCCCTCCGTAGCCCTCCGTCCAATTTTTGGACATAAAAGAGGCATGCGCTTCCACATGATAAGTTTTCGCTGTTTCATCATCTGGTTTTTTCGTCTTTAATGATTTTTTTTATCAATTTTTTTTTTATTACTTTTTGAATGGATGCATACCTCTATTCAAAAAGTAAAAAAGTTTGTTAAAATGTTAATTTTTTTTTTACTTAAGACGAAGAGTTACGCAACCCTGTACAACTTTTTTTATCTCAAAAACTTAACTCATGACAACCAAACAGAGCAATTTCTAGAGCCATTGTAATCGGCCCTTCACGTACACCTCGCCCACTTGATAACTTCTCATACACTTACCCAGTCTCCACCGACTAACCCAACTGCCAGCAGCCGTCTACCCCCATCGCTGCAAGCCAATGAATCACCCTACTCCCTTCCCAAACCTCACCCCCTAAGAAACCATTCCTTTTTTTTTCTGCAAATAGCGCTAGTAATCGACATGAATCATATACTTCATGTATTGCAATCGTCTATCCGTCATACTTGTAACCTAGGACTTGGATAGGTAGAGAGAGAGAGAGAGCTCATTGGAGGGGTGGGGTTTAGGTTGGTGTTGAAATGGTCCAATGGATTGGTGTGGGTTGCCACAGAGAGATTGGTGTGGGTTGCCTGTGAGTGAATGAAATGGTGGGTTTACTTGTTTACCCTTTCTTTAAAAGGGGAGAGGTGGGGTTTAGGTTGGTGTTGAAATGGTCCAATGGAATGGTGTGGGTTGCCACAGAGAGATTGGTGTGGGTTGCCAGTGAGTGAATGAAATGGTGGGTTTACTTGTCTACTGTTTCTTTGAGAGAGAGAGAGAGAGAGAGAGGTGGGGTTTAGGTTGGTGTTGAAATGGTCCAATGGATTGGTGTGGGTTGCCAGTGAGTGAATGAAATGGTGGGTTTACTTGTTTACTGTTTCTTTAAAAGGAGAGAAGAGAGAAAGAGATGGGAATGGCCAAAAATACCACTGTAAACACGTGGAAAACACATGCATCTTTTCTCATGTTCGTCTGGTGGCATGGTTTCTGACTAGGCAGGAACACCATGCTAGATGGTGCAACTATGATTCCTAAACCACCACAATTCTTTAGTTGATTTGTGATGTATAATTGTGGGTTGTATTCGTGTCACAATTGTTGAAGAGAAATCTTTGACTAGTTTCTCATTTATTTTCCCTCCTTTTTCAGGGATTCTGGTTTATGAGCCTTTGTTTACTCAAGCTGCATAACAAGTTGAAGACATTTTGCTTGTGGTGGAGAAAATGTATGCTGCTGGTAGTGCGAACTCATTCTCTCTCTGTTCTTGTCGAGCCAACTCTACCTGCATTTAGCTATATGCAGGAACCTTTTTCGTAGCTGTCTGTATTTACTCTTGTTCTAGACATGGAATATTGATCAGCTTTTTTCACATTTATCACTATTTAGCTGAAATATTGAATTTCTTTTATTTGATACATTGCAACGAAGTTAATTTTCTCATGGAAAAGTTTTTTCCGACTCTTTTCTAAAAGAAAATCTGTGTGTGTGTGTGTGTTGCAGCAGCAGCAACTGTAGGAATACAGCAGATTAGGGTAACACCACAATCCAGATCTCCTGTGGTATTTTTTTGTTGTTGCTCTTTTTACCAAGATAATGTATTGGGTGCTTTTTTACCAAGATAAAGCATTGGGTTTGAGTCTCTCTGTATTGGGTTTGAGTCTCACTGTAGGGGTCCAACCACTGGCGACTCCACGTTATAGCGAGTGGGATCAGCCGACCTCACGGGGAAAAATAAAACTATTACGTACTATTATATTAATTTTTTTTAAATATTTATAAATGAACCCCTTAATTCTGTTGGTGACATCAGTGGATAACTCCTAAAAGTTCATAAAAGTTGTTTCTTTGTGTGGTTTGTTTGAATCATTGTCACTTGTTTTGTTCTTTTGATAAGGAGGATTGATCTATCTTGCTAGGTTGAGCTTTAAATGTGATTTTTATTGAAATAAGATTTTTAGTTGTCATTACTGTGATAGTTTTTTTTTTTTTTATGGTTGATAAAAGTATTTGATAAAAGCGTCCATACTCGCCCCCTCATCTATGCGAAATGCAAATCACTCCTTACTCTATTAACGGAATGACAAAAATGACTATAATACCCCTTAAAAATCATCCACACTCACCCCCTCATCTATGAAAATCATCCAGTCACCCCCTCTCTTTCTTCTTTCTTTTTTTTTAAATTTTTTTTTGAAAAAGGAAATTTAGGTGGTTTTTTTTATTTCAAAATCAGAGTACGGTGAAGAAATTTTTTTGAATTTTTTTTCTCTAAATATGTACTCCCTCTGTCCCTTTTAGATATCCACTTTGGGAAACGTGTATTTTTTAGGACATAAAAAAATGTATTTCCACTCAAAAAATTTGAAATTTTTTTGCACCAAATTAAAGTACTCTTTGAGCACTTTAATTTGGTGTAAACAGAGACATAAAATTGTATAGAAAATTACATTTTTTAGGAGTTTGAAAATGCACGTATTCCCATAGTTTGACAATGCACGTATTCCCATAGTGGACATTTAAAAAGGGACGGAGAGAGTATATTGTTTCATTTGAAAACACACCAAAAAAAAAGATGTGTATTTTTTTTTATTTTTAGAAAACAAGACAAATTCACCTAATAAAAATGAAACATATAAATCTAAACATATAATTTCATCAAAATTCTATAATACTGCAAAGATTGAGATGGTGGTTGTCAGTTCTCCCTCTTAAACATAGCCAAATACACCCAAATCACAAATATCACGACAGCCAAAAACAGGGGAGAGAAAAAAATCTAGTATAGTATCAAATTGAATCAGACCTAATCCATCCTCATGTGTAATCCATACCAAATCAAACCAAATTAGAGAAATCCGAACAAGATAGAAGCCACATGAATAGAGCATCAGCGTAGCCGCATCAATACGTGACGCCGTCGGCCACCGCTTCGCGTATCTGGACGTTGATGAGGTGGCTGGATGTCGAAACGACGTCAGAGCTTTGGGCGAAGAGGGAGGCGAAGTAGTGGTGGTGGGAGAGGATGTAGTCGTGGATTTGGAGGCGATCGATGAGGAGGCGGAGATCTGGTGCGGACAGTGGGGAGGTTTCGTCGAGGTTGTGGGAGGAGAGGAGATGTCGGACGTCGATCAAGTTGAAGAGTACATCCATTTCAGATTTCTCTCTCTCTCTCATCCATGAAAACCCAGTTCATCCATGAAAGTGAAAAAATCTAGATTGAACTAGATAAGGGTAAATTGAAATACTCAAAAGTTGGAATCAGAAGTCCTCATCACCAATTGAAAGCACTTGGGTGAATTTGTTGTTGTGATTCTTCCCGAGGTTCATGTTTGTTGTACAATGGTGATAAAGATTTTTTTTTTATTTGATAGTGATGGGATTGGTTGAAAATAAAAAAGGAAAAAGAATTAGAGAAACAAATACTGGTTTATGCATGTATAACCCTATTGAAGGGCATTTTTGTCTTAAAAATGTGAAATTCTCGCAAATACAAACGGATCTATAATAGAAGGGGTGAAGATGGGAAACGGTGAAAGATGAGGGGTTGAGTATGGACGTTTTTAAAGGTTAGGGGGGCGTTCACGGAAAATGGGAATAGATGGGGAGGTCTCCGTGGAATTTAACCTATTTATGAATGACCCCACGCTTCGGAACTCCTGGAGTCGTCACTTCGGCCAACTCCTTAGATTAGGCCAGAGTTGAATTCTTGCATAGGAAAAAAAATAGAATGGACGGTTGGACCTTGAACATCATCGTCGGACTCCGAACATCATCGTCAGACCTTGACAATTGGCTCTTGAACAGTGTCGTTGGACCCCTTTGGAATTGGCCTGTGGTGATGGGCTTATGCACACAGAGAGAGAGAGAGAGAGAGAGAGATGGTGGTGGACTGGTGGTGGAGGTTGTCAGTAGCCGGCACCCTGTAATTTGTAATTTGCACACAGAGAAAAATGAGGAAGAAGAGATGAAATGAAGTGATGCTCACAATTTATTACTCCCTCCGTCCCTTTTATATTGTGTATATTTCTATTTTGGGTTGTCCCTTAATAAGTGTGTGTTTTGAAAAGTTAATGGGTACATTTCCTAGTTTGCCCTTAAAAGTAGATTCTTTTTTAAAAGTTAGTGGGTATTATTATATTGATAATGATAAGTAATAGAAAGTAGATGTAAAAGTTATAAAAGTTGATGTGAGAGAAAAATAGTTGGAATTCTCAGGTAACACAATTAAAAAGGGACGGAGGGAGTATGTGATAAAAGAGAGCACATTTATTCGGTGTGCTATAATGTGGTAAAATTATTCGGTGTGCCACACATACAAATTATTTTTCATTTTTTTAAATAAAAAAATATTACAATTAAGTATTACCATAACTTAAATGTTGAATAGTATATGAAATTATTAATTTTGATATTTATATAATTTTATAAATATTTAATTTAATACATGAATTACTAAGGGTAATAAGGTCTTTTGACATGATTTTACATCATCCACCCTCTTTATCCCCCCCTGTTTTATGCCTCATCCAAACCATGAACTATTTAAATCTTCATTCTTAACTATCACATCAATATGGGTCCACCCTTATTATTTATCCCCTCTACTATTTTATCCCCTAACTATTTAATCCCTCTCAAACTGATACGCCATCCAAACGGGCCGTTAGCGACACTTTTGCTAACCGGATATAGAGCGCAGTGTTGAAAAAATATTTTGGATATAATATTTTATTTAAAGTATGAATGAAAATTGATTTGATTTAGAGTTGCATCTTTTCATTGGCACCCGTTCGCTGTAGACGGACGCGTCCTTTCGTGAACAAATGTGTCTCTTCTCCCTGATGACTATTCATAGAGCCACCAGTTAGTCTATATATATGGCATCATTCATTCATTTTTGTAAGTTGATTTTTCCTACACTTTCATTGAGTCAGAGTCTTTTCATCGGAGAGAGTACAAACATAAGTTTGGTTCGCCAATCGAATAGATTGGAGTACTACTTCCGTTCGGTGAAGATCAAGTAGTGCTGGGAGATAGAAGCTCATACAAACCGTAAGCACTGTAGCGGGGACGAATCTGTCTTAAGTACAGAGTGTTAAACACTCGCCTTGATCATCATTCCATTTCATCGATTTCTAGGTTTTGCATTCCGATTTTATTGCATTCGTATTTTTCGATTTTATCACAAAAAGTAAACATATTTTCTAACAATCTTAAGACAGATTCTGTTTACTTTTGTGTGTTCATACATCACTACTTGAGTTTAGGTTTCAAGCATTTTATGATATGTGATTCATGTGGTCGGAGTACTCTTCCAAAATCCTTTATTGTTATCTGCCATAATTTTTCACGGTTTGTATCTTTTCATACGAGATTTTATTAGGCAAAATTGAAGTAGAGTACACTTTGATTTGACCCTTTTCCGACATGTGTGTCATAATTTGTCATCACAGTGATTAAGATAGTATATAGTTTTGACATTAGATCACAGATCACATCTTTGATTATTAATTATATGGCAAATAGTTGATAGAGTGTGATAAGGTATTACTCTCACAACTCAATTACATGTGGATTGCATGCGTCTCTCTTGGTGGCGCCTTTTAATTTCTTTAATTACTACGGTTCTTGTCTTCGCACCGTTTGCATTGATTCGGAAATGGTTGCATATGAAGCAGTTCCTAAATGTTCTAGTTATTGCGTGAATTAGTCTTATTTTTACATTTTCGCAATAAAAAATACTCCATAAAACGTTAAAAATTACGCTTGCATATCTCTAGCTGTCATGCATGAATGAGTTTTTGACAGCGTCATTGGAATCTTTCCTATAATTTTCTTTTTACTCTGAATCTGGATCAAACTTCTTAGGTTTGTTCATTAAGGAACATTATTCTGTTGATTAAAGTTAATTTTGGGTTTAAGTTATTGTGTTACTACCTTGTTTAAAATGTGTATCACAATCTTCTGCAAAGCTGTTTTTAGGAACTTGTGTTATTGGGCTTCGATTGTGTATCATAATTTGGCCGTTTGTTACTTGCAACATTCAGCAAATGGATCACTTTGTCAGACATATTGCTTGATTTCTGGGTGTGACTCTTGGAATGTCACGATTTTTTGTATATGAAAATATGTGATCCTTGGAATTAAACCAAAAGTTGTGACGATTGAGTTTAAATTAAGAGATGTGGCTTTTGAGTTTCAACCAGAAGATGTGTGTCCCTTAGGGCTAAACCAAATGCTGGGACTTTTGAATTTAAATCAAAAAGTGTGCGTATTGGGGTCTGTATCAAGATGTGACCGTTTTGTTCATACTAAAGGATGCGGTCGTAAACTTTAAACCAAAAGGTGTGACTTTTAGCTTTTAAACAATATAGAGGTTTTGTCCTTTTATTTTACATTAAGAGATGTAATCCTTTGGTTCACACTAAGGGATATGACCGTTGATTTATACTAAAGGGTGTGACCCTTGAGTTTAAACCAAGGTGTGTGACTCTTGGGTTTAAATTAGTTGGAGTGACTATTAAGTTTACATCAAAAGGTGTGACTCTTAGGTGCAAACGAAGTGGTGTGACTATTGCATTCGAATCAAGAGACGTGACTTTTGGTGAATAAGTCACAAATCCTATAATTTTTCAAAAAGTCACTTGGGCCAAATTAATTAGAATCTTTAAACATGTAAATTCATGTTTTGGATTATTTGAAATTGAGTTTTGATAAACTTAGCAGATGGGCTGCCTATGTTTTGATTTGGCGTGAAAAACTAAGATTTATAACATTTTAGTTTCTACGATGTTTGTAGTTATCAAGCAACTTTTCTTTTAAATATAGTGAAATTGATTTTTATGTTATGGAAAGTACCCAATGAACTAGAAAAAGTAGATAGAATGCATATTGTACTTAACATAAAATCGTGGCAATTTTTCAAGTGAAAAATCAGGGAAATTCGAGTAAAGAGTTACTCAACATTGGGTGAATTACTCGATGTGGGGGTTGTTTCTTACAGAAATGTCTTGAAACACGAGCGATGGAGGAAAAGTTTTGACATTGTTTATGTCATGTCATAAACTACGAGCATTATACTGATAAATTCTAAATTAATATTAGAATTGTGGGGGAGTTATAATTATAATTTCCGTAGTCATTTAACTATGTTGTTGCACTATTGGATATGTCCAATTATATTTGAAGATTATGATATGAGTATCAAATTGAAAGTTTTAGAATCCAAGGATGGATTTAATATTACATTTGGAGTGCAACAACGATTTGGAAATTCTCACGTGTGTATAGCAAGGTCTACGATGGAGTCTGATCAACTCATTGCATTAGACAAAAATCTAATAAGCAGATGGATGACTGTGCCATCTCTTAGAGGATATTCCAATGTGGTTCAAATCTGTGCCAGGATTTATAATACGATGGCAATCGGTATTTGGAAAGGCATAGAAGACCACAAAGAATGGTAAGTCTCGATATTATAGACATGTACCGTTAAACATTTGTTCTTACTAAAGAATGAAACGTCAAAAGAATTTATACCGGATCCATTGAGATGAGTTGAGTTTTGACTAGAGAACAAATTATCATCGAGGGGATTGAGATTAAGCCTATTAATTAAAAGTCTCTATAACGGCAACCCAACCTAGCTGACTGGAGATCGCAAGATCTGGTTCAACGGGACAACCGAGTTATATGAGACTTAGGAGTATCACTAAGGAGATATCTCTCCAATTCATTCCTACGGTGAAACAGTGATGCCTGCAGCGGTTTAGGTTAAGTTTTTACTTTTAATGATTCTTATACCTTGGTAAATCCAAGTGGGGTATAGCAGGATACTCTTAATAAGAGATCACCTATGTGAGTGTGAAGTGAGGCCGCTTCTATGAGGATTTTAAGGCTGAATTCTTTAAAAAACACTCTTTGAAACCAGTCGTCAGTGTTCCAGGGCCAAAATGGGCACAACTCTAAGAACCAACTGTGTTTGGAATGATCCTGTGTGTTGACTATCGTCTTGGCTTACACAAACGGCTGAATAGTTAAAGACATCGCGTTCACTGGTTAGCCAGTAAGTTCGATAGTTATTCACAAGGCGGGGTTCAAAGCCAAAAGCTACCTAACCCTATGCAGGAGATTTCCTATTGTACTCTCTCTCTCTCTCTCTCTCTCTCTCTCTCTCTCTCTCTCTCTGTCGTTTGTATTGTTTTTGCATTGGTTATTGAGTCAATTTCATTCATGTGGGGGATTGTTGGAAAAA
This sequence comes from Gaultheria prostrata, assembly GCA_036023075.1. NCBI lineage: Eukaryota > Viridiplantae > Streptophyta > Magnoliopsida > Ericales > Ericaceae > Gaultheria > Gaultheria prostrata. The sequence goes on along the minus strand of JAXBDA010001095.1, from coordinate 15,046 downwards.
TATTTTGGATATAATATTTTATTTAAAGTATGAATGAAAATTGATTTGATTTAGAGTTGCATCTTTTCATTGGCACTTGTTCGCTGTGGACGGACGCGTCCTTTCATGAACAAATGTGTCTCTTCTCCATAATGACTATTTGTAAAGTCACCAGTTAGTCTATATATATGGCATCATTCATTCATTTTTGTAAGTTGATTTTTCCTACACTTTCATTGAGTCAGAGTCTTTTCATCGGAGAGAGTACAAACACAAGTTTGGTTCGCCAACCGAATAGATTGGAGTGCTACTTCCGTTCGGTGAAGATCAAGCAGTGCTGGGAGATAGACGCTCATACAAACTGTAAGCACCGTAGCGGGGACGAATCTGTCTTAAGTACAGAGTGTTAAACACTTGCCTTGATCATCATTCCATTTCATCGATTTCCAGGTTTTGCATTCCGATTTTATTGCATTCGTATTTTTCGGTTTTATCACAAAAAGTAAACATATTTTCCAACACGCAGATATACTAATATCACCGTGGATGGTACATTCAAACTATTTATGTGTTTGCCACATGGATATAAAAGAGGATATTATATCCCTTGGATTGTATGTCCACCTAAAGTCGGATATAGTAACACCACCTCGCCTCTATCCTAACTATATTCACCTTCATATCCGGCTTTATAATTATGAAAATAGCCGATTTTCTTTTAATTCAATATCTACTTGCTTGTTTCTATCCCAAAACAAATCAAGCACATACGTATCTCCTTTTCTATTAATTACTGAAATAAATCTTCTACCACACATTTCTCCTATATATAAATATATATATATATATATATCCGTCGTTTTACCATATCCCCTCGTACTATGTCTAATATCCACCCAAAGGCCAAAACTAATCCGATCGGCAAACGGAAGGTAGAGGTTTTCGGTGAAGACAATTTGGTTGAGCAAAATTGAAAATTGTCCACCCTTTATCGATATTATGGGTTATTTGAAGAGTCCACTCTTTAGCAACTACCGTCTACCAATAATGATGTTGATGAGTGGATATGTCTCGTCTACTAGTAATAATGTTGAGGAGTGGATATGTCTTTACTCTAGATGGTGCAACTATTCCTTGAAAATATTTCAAACAGACGTGTTGAAATTTAGATGCGAATAATTGAATTTTCCCGAGTCCATTCTACTAACAAAAAAATAGTTCATTTAAAAAATCAAGACACGTCATTCTCTCACAATACATCACATGAAAAGCCGTAAAACCAGTTTATTTTAAAAACACCCTTAGTGGAACACCCCCTCAGTGTGCATGGAATCCAGTTTAACTTTGGATCATATACTTATAAATGTTCAAGTGTAATCATTTTTTGCGATGACTAGCATCTCGATGAGATATGAAATTTCAACGATTCGAATGATGAAATTAAGACCGGAATACAAAGTGTTGCACTTCAAGAATGCACTAACCAATGGGTTAAATTGGGAGCTAGTTGATAAATATCGAGGGGAAGAGGCAAAGCCTATGACACTGAAACTTACCATGAAATAAACCCAACCTAGTTGACGCGCTAACCAATGGGTTAAATTGGGAGCTAGTTGATAAAACATTGAGGGGATGGGGCTAAAGCCTTTGACACTGAAACTTACCGTGAAATAAATCGAACCTAGTTGACTGAAGAATTCCAATATCTAAGTTTAATGGAACGATCTAATTGCGTACAACTAAGGGAACATTACTCAATAGACAAGCTCCCCTACCCGTTCCTCTGGTGTAATCTGCAAAGTTAGAGATAAGCTTTGCTTTTAATGACTATTATGCCTTGGAATGCCAACTAAAGAATTTTTCCTTCTAAAATTCTTATGGAAGCATTTACACTTCACACTTGCATAAGTGACCACCTTCGGTGAGTTTCAGGCCAAAACGAATGCAATGGTGAAATCTGAACAATGTTCATTTTTTACTGGTGTTTCCAATGAGAATTAATAATATTTAGATTTAGTTTTGCGGGACTGAATTTTCATGACAAATTTAGCATAAAAAACCTTACATATTCAACAATATTTAGATTTAGTTTATGCATTTTTATTTCATTAGTGTAACTAGCATTGTATTAATGGATCCCATAGTATTTTTTTTCTGCTACATCAGATCTCCTTTTTACCCCCTCACTCTCCCTCCTATCTCCTCCATCAGTGCCGTTTGACACTCCCCCTATCTCCTCCATCACCTCTGGTGTCAATCCCTTCCCCTCACTCCTCACTTTTTTTTCCCTTCTCTCTCTCTCTCTCTCTCTCTCTCTCCTCTTGATGCTAGGTCAGAACTCAAAGTTGGTTTCTGCACTAATTTTTTTCTTCTCTAGTACACTTTCACTACCCGTTAGTTACACTATTGTAGGCACACGAAAAAAAAAAAGAAAAAAAAGAAAAATGTTAATCTGACTTAATTTCTCACTAATACGTGCATTTAACTCCATTATTGGAGATGGCCTAAGGTCCATAACTTTATATTAAAGTGTCATATCATTTTTAGAAGGTTTTGTTCACAAATAGTCACTTTTTCAAATAATATGGGTTTGACAACGCTTGTTATTGTCTTCAAAAATCATGATTTTGAAGTCATGCCTAATTCATGAGAGATTTTGCTCCTCATTTGATAGCTACCTTGGACTATCTAAAACCAAGCTGAGCCTTATGTCCCAAATTAATTGGGGTCGGCTACATGAATCCTTTTCCTCCATTGAGCTCTGTCAAGTGCTGCTTACTCACTTAGACCTAATAAACTCAAATCCTTGCGCACTACCGCATCTAATGTCAATTTGGGTCTTCCCTTCCCTGGAGCGTTGCTACTTAAAGCTATCCTATCCGCTTTCTTAACTACTGCATCCGCTAGTCTACGATAGACATGCCCAAACCACCTAAGCCTATTTTCCCTCGACTTCTCCTCTATAGGTGCTACACCTACCTTCTCGCGGACTGTTTCATTTCTAATCCTATCTCGTTTAGTCTTACCACACATCCACCTCAACATTTTCATTTCTGTTACACTTATCTTGTTCACCTGCTGTTTCTTAATAGGTTAGCATTCTGTCCCGTAAAGCATCGCTGGTCTTATGACAGTTCTATAGAATTTTCCCTTCAATTTTGTGGGTACCCCTCTTGTCACAAAGTACACCAGTAGCGCTTCTCCACTTGAGCCACTCCACTTGGATCCTATGAGTCACATCATCTGCAAACTCTCCATATTGACTAATGATAGAACTTAAATACCTAAAATTGTCACTCTTTGGTATCTCTTGGTTTTGAATCATCACTCTTTCTTCGTACGCACTTCTGGTGGCACTAAACTTGCAAACCTTATACTCAGTTTTACTCCTACTTATCCGAAAGCCCTTAGACTCTAATGCTTCCCGCTAAATTTGTAATTTAGTATTAACACCACTACCAGTTTCATCTATAAGGACAATATCATCTGCAAACAACATACACCATGGAATATCCCCTTGAATCTGTCTCTCAATTCATCCATAAGTAAGGCGGAAAGGTATTGGCTCAAGGCTGACCCTTGATGCAATCCTACTGTGATGGGAAATTAACTTGTTTCCCCTGCTGGTGATCTAATGGCAGTGACGCCACCTTCATACATGTCTCTAACCACATCAATATACAATTTGGTCACTCTCTTTCTCTCTAGAACCCACCATTTAATGTCTCTAGGCACCCTATCATAAAGCCTTTTCTAGGTCTATGGAAACCATATGAAGATCCTTCTTCGTTGACCTGTGTTTTCCTACCACTCTTCTTAGTAGGTAAATAGCTTCCATGGTCGATCTCCTAGACATGAAACCAAACTGTATCTCCGATACCATAGTCACCATCCTCAATCCATGCTCAATAACTCTTTCCCACAACTTCATCGTACGACTCATCAACTTAATACCTCTAAAGTTGTTGCAACTTTGAATATCCCTTTTATTCTTGTAGATAGGTACTAAGGTACTCGTTCTCCATTCGTCAGGCATCGTCCTAGATAAAATAATCTTGTTGAATAACTTTGTCAACAGAGTCACCCCCAAGTCACCTAGGCTTTTCCACACCTCAATAGGGATACCATCTGGTCTTAAGGCCATACCTTGGACTACCTCAACCCATCAAATTTATTTGTTAGACATGGCTTCTCAGTCATTGGGGTTGAAACTGCACGGGTGTAGTTCACCCCTTTGCATCTCAATACCAGCCTTAACATTCATAATCCAACCCATTTATAGTTTAGATCTAGCCAAGATGCTTGTCATATACAAAATTTGTTTCGAGTTCTACTGAAGAATTGAAAGTTCACTGGTTGAGCTCGCTCTCCTTAGGACACATCTGATCTATAATGTTAGAGTTCAACTCCTACCAAGCCCTTTGCAGCGGCCGGGCTCACGTCAATCCATAGGGTTCACTCCTACGACTTGAGAAAGTGGAAGACCAATGGGTCACCTGCCCAAAAATGACAAAGCGAATGTGGATCGAATAGACTCGGTCCCGCCGAAAGGGATATGCTCTCGGATGAAGCCAACTCGGCTCCTGGCACGACGAATATCAAGAAAAAGCTTCACCCTATCGCCAGGACGATGGGCACGGGTGTGAGCCCTTCTGTTGTTGCCCTCTCGGATAAACATAGGACGCTATCCGCTCGGATTGGTGGATCTCGGATAGGTGTCCCGCTCAGATTCAACCATACCCTGCATACCGAGCATTGACTTAAGCCGAATCGGTGGATATCGGTCTTTCAGCGTTCGACAAGCTATCAGGGGCTTGGCAAAAGGCGTGCCTAACAGACCATTAATGGTGCCATTCAACTGCCCAGCAGGCTTTATCTATAGGACCACGTGGTTGACCGGTCCCAAACCAGTTGACTCTCCAGATGTACCAGGATTGACATCAGCCGAATCACTGGACGTGATTTCAGTCGAAGAATAGTGTTTGCCTAAGACATTCTGATCAAAACACATGGGATGTCAGGTACGAACGGTGCACGTGAGACACATAAGGGGCGTAGTAGACACGCCCCACTTTGCCTATAAATACAACATTCACCTACCTCACTCTGGATCTCTCTCTCCACATTCAATACCATCATAACTCATCTTGCTCTCTAAGTTTTTCAGTAAATTTCTCCTTCTCCGGTCACTTGCTTGACCGTCGGAGTGCCTTCCCGGACAACCACCGTCCCGGTTTGGCACTAACGCGGTTGTTCAGTATGCATGACTTCTTCTCATGCCAGCAACTAGGGTTTCAACGAGGTTCAACCAGTTCACCACTTCTTCGTACTGAACCAGGAGGATCAAATGGGTAACTCTGGTAAAGCGCCTCCACACGCTCCTCTTCCCGTTAGAGCATTCTCAATGTCCTAACAAAAATTTGATGACAAAAAATCGTCACAACAGCTTTTAGTTACCCATTTAGAGCTTACTAAAGTTAGCAATGTCAAATCATTAGTGTTTTTATTTATATAATAGTGTTGCGACTTTCATATTGCAATCCCAAGTGCAGGATGTCGCGAAGTAATAAACTCGGAAAGTCCGAGGTCGATCCATAGAGACAAGGCTTGATTAAAGCACAAACAATTAACTAAAACAGAAATAAATGTGAAGCCAGGTTGACTATAGGGATCTTATAAATCCCAACCCACCAAGTATTGATTGTGAACAATTAATATTTTACTAATAGATGGAAGAAGATATAAGCTGCCAAAGTTGTTGATAGGAGACACAATATGGAGAAAGCTATACGACGTCAGAGATCCACATAAAGCTTCACCCTTATATCAAATTTTTATTTGACTTCAAAACTGACATAAAGAGAGAGTTTTGAATGTTTTATTGATTATAAACTGAGAGTTGATGTGGAAAACAATATTTGGAAAATACTAAAGCTTCAGGATCGACGCGCAACAATCCTACGATATTTGCCAACGATTCTTTTGTTATAACTCAATTATGATGAATACGAAAGATTATCTTAATCGGAAGATGAAACAATAATTTTTTATAAGAAATCCTAAAACGATAGATTCATAAAATTGATTGATTCAACACATAATAGAACTCGTCAATTGTTCGTAGGGAATTCAAGCATTATTCGTACCCGGAGTTAACGAAAAAATAATAAATTGTACAGAACAATAACTTACTAAAAACTTGAATCAAATCAAATAAAATGAATCTCACATGAAAACCTTGAAGAATTGTTCACAAAATGCCAAAGTATTGTTGTGGTTTCTCCCTTAGCCTTATGTAGGGTTTTTAGCCTTCCATGAAGAAAACAAGAAACATAATATGAAAAAGAGGCAAAAGATACTTTCCTACTAGAGTTTGCAACTATTTATAAATAGTATGCTTCACTAAAACAAACAAAACCCTAATTAATTAATGTAAATTCGAATATAATAATGGGCCCAACTTTATGGTGCTAGAGAAGTCCAAATATGGCTTGGGGTTCTGATAGGCCGGCCCTATTTTGTCGGATGCTTCCCGTTCAAGCCCACTCCATGTCAAACACATTTCTTCTAAGCCATTTCCACGCACACAAGAGAATTTTTTCTCTTCACTGTCGCATGCGTAATGATATGCGCTATGTCTCTCTCTCTCTCTCCCCGCCTGCTTTTCGGCAATAATAAGTGGGGTAGGTTCTGTCACATCACATGGGCATTGATGCATTGACTGACATGCATTTTTTCACTTGGGCATTGATGCACAAGTAGGCATGTTACTGCTCTCTCTCCCTCTCTCTCTCTTATTTTAGATTTAAAAATAAAATAACTTTTGTTATACATATTCATCTTATATATAAATTATATATGTGAAATCCACTCAATGAGATCTATCAAATAAGATCCATTGTGAATATGAAATTGTGTACATGTAAAATAAGTTATTTTATATCCATTAATTAAGAATTCATACCCCTTCTAAAAAAATAACATATAAGGCACAATAACCCAACAACTAAACTACAAAAATAACATATAAGCCACAATAACCCAACAGATAAACTGTTTTGGCTAATATATACAAATAAAACCAATATATAAGACACAATGACAAACAGATAAAAAATATCTGTCAAAAATAATTCTCTGCATTGAACAGATAAGAAATATCTGTCAACAATATTTGACAAAAATATTATTTTTTATCTGTATAAAAAAATATCTGTCAAAAATAACTATCTCCATTGAACAGATAAAAAATATCTATCAAAAATATAATTTTTTTATCTGTATTGAACAAATAAAAAATATTTGTAAAAAATAACTCTCTACATTGAACAGATAATTTAACACTCTAAGAATTCTTTTAAAATTAAATTGAACAGATAATTTCACACTTTAAGAATTTTTTTTTTGTGTGCAGAATTTCATATTCAATATCGGTCTTGTTTGATAGATTTCGTTGAGTAGGTTCTAAAAATATATATTTTTTCAAAATCGGATATATTAATTAAAAGTTATAAATATTTAAAGTTTTAAAAATAAAAAGGGGAGAAGATAGATAGATAGAGAGAGAGAGAGAGAGAGAGAGGGAGAGAGAGAGAGAGTTAATGTGTCAGGAGAGAGAAAGGAATTTAATGCTTTGTTTGGAAAATTGCCCATCATGCGCGTAGAGAGAGAGAGAGAAGAGAGAGCAAGTCAGCGGCGTGTATAAATGGAGAAACCCTCTTACGCGCGCACAAGGCCTATTTGGGAGTAAAAGAAAAGATTGAGTTTGGACGGAAGCCCCCACAGAAAGTGGGGGCGGCGTGGAATTTACCCAGGCTCTTATGTGTGGAATCGAGTGCTGGGCCACCATATGTTGGGCTGAACCCTTCTTTTCAATGCAGAAAACATGTGTTCGGCTTCTTCTTGGCACTTTTCTCCTATCTTTATCCAATTATCCTTGGGCTCGTTTTATAATAACTCCAAAGCTCTTGAAATCGTCTTAAATCCCCATATTTTTTCTGCAAAGATAAAATTAATCAGTTATTAATAATCAAACATAAATTAGGAAAACTAATACTCCCTCTGTTCCAAAATGTTTGCCCCCTACGAAACTACGTGTAATTTTCAAACTAAAAAAGAATGTATTTACCAAAATAATTTTCAATTTTTTTTGCACCATATTAAAGTTCTTAATGAGATCTATCAAACAAGATCCATATTACTTAGAAAATTATTTTTGTAACTATATTATTTTTTAGTTTGAAAATTGCACGTAGTTTCGTAGGGGGCAAACATTTTGGAACGGAGGGAGTATAATAAAAGTGCAATATTATCCAAAATTAATGGAATAAACATACACTTTTGACCGTTCATCAATTAAACAACAATGGACTACCCCATCGCCTTTTCAAACTTTGAATAACCAAAGTTTGCCACGTCATTTTTTCGAACAAAATAATTTTGGTTTTTTAAACAAAAAGATTTTTCTCTCTTTTCTTTTTGAAAAAGAGTTTTTGGTAAAAGCAATTTTTGGAAAACAGTTTTAAAAATAAAAGTTTTCAATTTTGTGTATATACAGTTTTTCTTAAAAAACAATTATTGAAAAAATTCTTGGAAAAATAGTTTTTTTGAAAAGAATTCTTGAAAAACAGTTTTTGGAAAAAAGAGTTTTTGAAAAAATAGTTCTCCAAAAAAAAAAAAAGTTCTTAGAAGAAACAATTTTTGAAACAATTTTTGAAAAATAATTATTTGAGAACATAGTTGAGAGAAGATTTTTGTGTGATAATGTGTGTATTTAATTGAGTAGAGGTGGAGTCCACTTAATTTATTTATTGGTAAAAGGTTGTTATAGCCTATAGGGGTTGTTTCAGTGCTATTGGCTTAAGAATTTATTGGTTTTGTTTTTATTCAATTTTTTTTTGCGTTTGTTAGTTTTGCATCAAACTATTGGTGATTATAGGTTCGTTTCGATGAGATGAATCAGAATTGGAAATAATTATGACTTTTACTCAAATATTTTGAGAAAAATACAAGAAAAAATATGAAAAGACAGTTTAAGCCGTCTTTGCTTGGATTTTGCCAAAATATTTGGGTAATTCTCGTATTTTTTTTACTTTTCCGAACCTTCACTTGGAGACGAAGCTACAATTACAAAAAATTTGACGCAAAACTGTTCAACACAATTTTTTTTGAATAAAGACAAAATTAATAAATTCTTAAGCCAATGACACTGGAACAAACCTTAGTTTTGGTTGTTCAAGAGCCAAAATTTGGTTAGTATTTAAAAGGTTGTTAAATTTAATTATTCTATTAAGAACACTTTTTTGAACAAATATTTGTTTTTTTTTTTTTGAAACAGTCAATTCATATCATGAACGCCGTACGACAAAGATAACATCACTGAATACAGGAATGAATCAAAACTACCAAAATCTAAGACTAAGCTACTGAAAAAGCACATAAGCTTCCAAGCTCATAGACACACCTGCCAAAGCAGACCAACACTAGGTGTCGGCACAGAAGTCTGTCCTCGATCCAGTAGTAAAGAATCCCTAAGGGATACCCAGCTCAAACCATTAAGCAAAATACACGATGAAATCTGTAAACACTCCAGGCAGGGAGGTAAGGTGAGCACCCGTAAAGGGACTAGTCAGAACCACTTAAAAGGGTAAAAAACAAGCTAAAGACAAAAGAAAAAACACTGAAAACTCCGGTGACTCAACGGAAGTCAACCAAAAAAAATAAAAACTCCGGTCACCACATATATTGCCGGGAGAGCCGCCTCAGATCCGGTAGACTTATTCACTGGAGGAAGATCCGAAACCACCCATGCTTCACCACGTACACTTAAATCAACCCATCCGAAGCGGTAGAGGAGGAGAGCAGCGGAGGTCGGTCGGTGGGGGAGGCGGAGGAGGGGCGGATCTGAAAGAGGGGAGCGTCTAGAGGGGAGATATAACGCAGGGAGTGAAGGGGGTGGCCGGATGGGGGGTGGGGGGGAGGCGGCAGCCCCACCCCCCAAAGTAAAACCCTAAGAGAAGAAGCTAGAGAGAAGGCAGAGAGAAAAAAATAGAGAGTAATCTTTTAGTTTTGGTTAGACCATTCAGAACTAGATAATTGTTCTTGTTAAAAAAGAAGAAGAAGAATTGACAGCTGCTCTAAGACCGTTTTGGTGTGCATTTAGAAGTTCCACTCAAAATGGACAGGCGTCCACCGAGTCATCAAACCAGGGGCACCTCCCACTTTTTCCCTAAAATTGTGCACAGTGTCACGACAGACCCTCCAAACCAAGCGCGCGCGCACACACATCTAGGGGTCATCACTTTTTCCACATACTATAAAATACTACACGAGAATATATTTTTTACGCAATAATGATACATACACACACTTTCAACCACATACCCTCTCACCATGTGGGATTCCATGTGGGACCCACAGTGGGCCCCACCATATGTGAGAGAGTGTGTGGTTGTGTGTGGTTGAAAGTGTGTGTATGTATCATTATTGTTTTTTCGGAGCCTATGTAAGAAACCAGTTTTGCAGAGTCCAATAAAGCGCTGCCACGTCATCAAATTCTTAGACACATCTGATCACTCCTCCCTTCTCTCTCCCCCAAAACTTCTGCGACCAAAAAATTCCAGTTCATCGCTTTCCCGCTTCAGCCCCAAATCCAGTCCATCACCGTCCTCCCCTTCCTGCTTCACGCTCTCCCTGACCATCACTTTGACTTCCGCCGGGTCTCACTAGTGCATCGCCATCACCATTGTAGATGCGATGCAGATCCGAGAAAGAGTGGGGAGACTCGTAGGACGTTGAAACTGGAAGATCGTCAGGTTCCGGCGATGGGTAACAGAGGTCGTCGTGAGGCGGAGCACCGGCGAGAGTTTCGTCGGATTGCGAGGCAGATTGAGAGATTTGGGGGAGTAATTAGGTGTGGATTGTTTTTTTTTGAAACTTTGCTTGGGTCCAGAATTTGATGACGTGGCAGCGCTTTATTGGTCTTTGCAAAACTGGTTTCTTACTTACGGAGGCTCCGTAAAAAAAAATATTCTCAAAGTACACATATACTCCTCACTCTCTCTCTCTCTCTCTACTATTTTACCCCAAATTTGAGTAGTAGTATATTTTGCGCCTCAAATTTGATTGCTCAACACGGATAAAGCTTACTTGACTTTGAAGTAGGGTTCCATTTTCTCTCTTTCCTCTTTTATTAATCAGGTACCGCAATGTACTCCACTGAACCTACATCATTATATAATTACATGCTCTTTCTGTATGTATGTATGTATGTATGTATGTATGCGGGGTTGTTGAGTGTCCATTTCGACTGACAGGCGCATACATTGAGGCATTTTTGCGAATTTCGGTTGGGAGAAGCCTCAGTCAACTCAGATCTCCAACTTTCTAATTTCAAACACTGGTGGGTATTGTGATCGTTCACTGGCAGGTCTGCAGCTTGAAGGAGATTGAGGATTTACAGATCCGATGATTTGAGAGGTCATAGTGGAGCAGGTGAAGCCGCATTCTAGTTATTTCTCCTTCTTGGCGCTTGCATTCGCATTTCCTCTTATCTCCTTGTGTTGTGGTTTCCATTTCAGATTTTTGCAGATTAGAATGAGTTTTTAAAGGCATTTTATAGATGCTATTGGATAGAGAATTCTACCTTTATTTTGTGAACATTTTTTCAAATTTTTTATTGTAGCTTGTTTTTTTTTTTCTTGTTGTAGTAACTGGTATTTAGTAATTTGATGTGGTTAAAGTGTTTTTAAACGGATTTGAAGTTCCTCATCAAGAGTCCTTCCACGTAGTAGAAATGGATTGTCCCTTCACATGTAGTAGATAGTTGTTAAGTTACCAATTATCCCCAAAACTTAATGTTAGGTAATTGACCCAACAATGTATATGAAGCTATTCAACACCGGTGCAACCTGGCCATTCATGTGGAGATGCAAACATCCATAAACCGAAACGAGCCTTATGTCTCAATCAGATGGGGTCGTGTTGCAATCAAGATGGAAGACCAGTTCTTGAGGATGAAGGGAACACACTCCGGCCATGAGAAAAGAGCATGAGAGATTGTTTGTGTTCATTTTTACGGTCTAATGGGATATTTTCCCATTTTTTGCACTTAAGATTTCTTATTTTGGTGTTTTTTTTTTTTTAGTTTCCTTAGTTGTAAGGTAAGTCTTTAGTATGTGTGTCCTTAGAAGTTGCTCATGGGTTGTTTCAGCGGCAGTAACAGTCAGCAGCCAGCAAGCAGCAGCCTTTCTAAGTAAAAAATAACGGCTGCTACTTCTTTGTATTAGGCAGAGGTACTTCACCTGGAAGTAATCTCTTTAGGAACACCTATAAATAGGCTGTAATTTGGTTGCAAGGGAGTTTTTTGATGAATGAAATTTCAGATTTTTAGTGTTCTGTTGTGGCTTTAGAGTGCTGCCATTTAGGTTTTGAGCTCCATAGCTCGTGGATTTTGAGCCTTAGTTGCTGAATTCTGCAAGAATCAGTCCCAAAATCTGATTCATGCATAGTTTCGGCCTTGATCCGTGTTAGTTGGGTCCATCTACGATTGTACTTATTGGAATCTCCAACCAAGTTGCATCAAGTCGGCTACATGAATCATTTTTTTCATTGAGCTCTCTCAAGTGTTGCTTGTTCACTTAGACCTAGTAGACTCAATCTTTGCACATTACCGCATCTAATGTCAATTTGGGTCTTAGCCTCCCCGGAAGCATTGGTACCAAAAGTTATCCTATCCGCTCTCTTAACTACTGCATCCATTGGTCTACGGTAGACATGCCCAAACCACCTTAGCCTATTTTCCCCCAACTTCTCCTCTATAGGTGCTACACCTACCATCTCGCGGACTGTTTCATTTCTAATCCTCTCTGGTCTAGTCTTACCACACATCCACTTCAACATTCTCATTTCCACTACACTTATCTTGCTCACATGCTGTTTCTTAATAGGCTAACATTCTGTCCCGTAAAGCATCACTGGTCTTATGACAGTTCGATAGAGTTTTCCCTTCAATTTTGTGGGTACTCTCTTGTCACACAGTACACCAATAGCGCTTCTCCACTTGACCCACCCCACTTGGATCCTGTGGGTTACATCATCTGCAATCTCTCCATCTTGACTAATAATAGAGCCTAAATACCTAAAATGGTCACTCTTTGGTATCTCCTGATCTTGAATCATCAGTCTTTCTTCATACGCACTTCTGGTACCACTAAACTTGCAAACCATATACTCAGTTTTACTCCTACTTATCCGAAAGCCTTTAGACTCTAATGCTTTCCGGCAAATTTCTAATTTAGCATTAACACCGGTACGAGTTAATAATACTAGGTGCGGTGAGATGCAAACATCCATACATACTGCAAAATAATGCAAAGGGGAGAATAATGCTAACCTGAAATGAAATGCAAGCAGAGAGACTTGGATCTAAGACCTCTTGCAAGTTGATTTCATGTTAAATTAGCAATTGTTCCAAAAACTTAAGCTAGGAAATTGGCCAACAATGTATGTGAAGCTATTCAACACATATAATATATAATACACTTATTTAAGTGTTTTGCACTAGAAAGGAGGAAGAGGAGAAAGGAAAATAAAGTTTTGAAACTTAATGGCTGTGTTTGGATGGGTTTTGAAAACAATTTTTTGAGAAGAATTTTTGAGATAGTGTTTGGTGATAACTTTTAAAGGAGGAGAAAGCAACAAACATATACTACCAAACCAAACAAACGTACTATTATTGAATTAGAAAGCTGTGTACAATTACAAGACTTGTGAATAGATTATATAGGCTAAGCCTAACAACCCTAGTAAACCCTAATAACATAAAAGAACCAAACTACCCCAAACATAAAAACATAAATAACGAAAACCTAGCAAAACCCTAATAAAATAAAAGGACTAAACTACGCAAAACATAAAAGATAAATAACAATTTAACTGAAACCTTAGCAGACGAAAACCCTAAATCATAATTCCTAATTTATACTTCACACTCCCCCTCAAACTCATGACGCGAAGCATCGTGAGTTTGCTAAGAAGATAACAATTGCAGATAAACTATTGCCAATAAACTACTGCAAATCCACTACTGCCAATAAACTACTGCAAATCCACTATTGCCAATAAACTACTACTGCAAATCAACTACTGCCAATAAATTGCTGCAAATCAACTACTGCAAATTCACTATTGCGAATCAACTACTGCGGAGGTGCTGAATAATGCAAATCGGTGTAAAATTAGAGCATGCGAACACGAAGAAGAACCTATGCCGAACAGATGCAAAGAGGAGGAAGAACCAATGCTGAACAGATGCAAAGAGGGGGAAGAACTAATGCTGAACATATGCCAAATTGCCAATGCAAATAGGAGGAAGTAGGGAGAAACTTTGACAATGAACAATACCCGTGAACCCTTGGATGAACAGTGCGTTCGATGAACTGTAACTTCGATGAACAATGCTCCATGAACAGATGCAATGAACAGTTGCGATGAGTGCCCGGCGGACGGCGGCGAGGCATAGCTGCTCGCCGAGGAGCGAATATCCCACAGGCCTAGATCTTATGGCTCTGAGGCTGATACCATGAAAACTTTTAAAGGAGGAGAAAGAAACAAACATATACTACCTAACCAAAACAAACGTACTATTATTGCATTAAAAAGCTGTGTATAATTATAAGACTCATGTCGATAAAAAATAAATAAATTATAAGACTCATGAATGGATTATATAGGCTAAGCCTAAAATCCCTAGCAAAATCCTAATAACATAAAAGGACTAAAGTACTGAATTACCGCAAACGTAAAAGATAAATAACGAAACCCTAGCAAAACCCTAATAAAATAAAAGGACTAAACTGCCCAAAACATAAAAAATAAATAACAATTTAACTGAAACCCTAACAGACGAAAACCCTAAATCATAATTCCTAATTTATACTTCACATTTGGTTGGGTTTTTGGAAATGAGAATAATGAGGAAATGATTGGAGAGAGAGAGAGAGAGAGAGAGAGAGAGAGAGAGAGAGAGAGAGAGAGAGAGAGAGAGAGAGAGAGAGAGAGAGAAAGG
>JAXBDA010001094.1:25342-62047 GCA_036023075.1 Gaultheria prostrata | reverse complement strand
CCATGGGTATCTACTGTAAAAATATCAAGAATTTAGGAGCTCGAAAACCATATCTAAAAATTCGGCCAAAACCATGGCAGATTCAACTTTTCATATGTTGTTTCACACAACCACATGATCCACGAATTTCTTGAAATAAAAACCCCAATTCCAACTTCTAAAACTCATTCTTAACCATAATCAAACCTCAAATACACCTAACTTGTGCATATATCTAAGTTTGAATCAAACCCCATAACATAAAACATAGAGTTTACCTCTTGATTCCCCCAATTTTCCTTCTCTTCTTCCTCTTTCTTTCTTTCTTTCTTTCTTTCTTTCTTTCTTTCTTTCTTCTTCTTCTTCTTCTTCTTCTTCTTCTTCTTCTTTTTCCTCCTTCTGTCGTCCTCTTCTCTCTACTGCTCTCTCTCTCTCTCTCTTAATAGAATGAAGGGAAAAATCAGTAAAAGAAGAACAAATATCTAATGCCAAACCACACTTCACCCCTCCAAGTAACACCTCTATTAGCTTTAAGCCCAAATCTCTTAAACACTCCAAAATGCGAATTAACGCTATTAATCCGAGACGGGTATAACAAGAAGTAAGTATACAGTTTCTACACAGAAGCAAAGAACCAAGCAGCAGCAATGAAGATCCCCAAGCCAGCAAAAACGTTTTCTGAACCAAGCAGCAGCAATCACAGTGTTCGAACAGAAATTTTGTTCCGTCAATTCATATCTCATGCTAAAATCCAAAGCTTAGATATGATATTTTCTAGAATCTTGGCCATCAAAAAGATATGATATTATCTACTTACCGTTTCTATCGACAGCTGTAATTTTTGGCCTATATATAGCGTTGTCTGCTGTCCAAAAAAATTACAATACTCTAAACTTTTTTGTGCTTGTTTGGCTCTATCCTTATTTGCAACTCAGGTGATATATCACCTATGTTTTTTGGATCCTTTGAAATGTGTAAAGTAACCGTGTCGGATACTCGACACTCGGATAAGGGTGTGGGATCCTCGTCTGACATATTTGGTTGGACATTCACCTAGCAAGAACTTATTGAAATACAAGTTACTATGAGCTATGCACATAACTCCTATATTACGCATGAATTGGCGAAAGGCAACTTGTAAACATCATTTATCTCAAAAAGTAAAAGAAATATGCAAAAGGAGATGAATATTTTGGCGTGTCTCCGTGTCCTAGAGATATAAGTTGGATGAATTCGACACTTGGATACGTACCTGCGCCCGACACTCTTACCTAAGCCCGTGCAACTTAGTATATCACTATAATGGATTTAATTACTTACTCAATAACACCCTTAGTGCTTTGGCTTCCAATCTTTTGTTAGTGAATGTGTAATAAAATTTGTGATATTTAATTATTAATTTTTCTTAATAAGATTTTTAATCCCATTTTGACTTACATTGACCAAGTCCTAATTGATTTTGACTTCACTTATTTAACTAGACCTACAACCTAACATCCAACCCTAGTTGACTAACACTAACTAAGGTTAGTTCCTAGCCTATATACACATGCATATATCTATATATGTAGTGTATTTATAATTTATTTTATTTTACTTTTGCATGTAGCAAAACCATGGGCTAAACCACCATCTCTACCAATCACATGCTTTAATGGACAACACTCTAGCTCCTTCACATGCTCTCTGGAAAGAGAACTCAGAAAAATCATCTTTCTCCCTCCATTATTTTTCTCCATTGTCTTTTTTTTTTTTTGTACTGCGAAAATTTATTAGAAGCTAAAAGAGAGTAGCGGCCTGCATCAGGGGTGCAGATAGGAGTTTACACAAAGCAAAGGACACAAAGAAAGTCCAGAAACACTAGTCCAGAATCTGCCTTATGTTAAGGCAGTCCCTATTCATATACTTCCTTATCTCCAAAGGGGGTGAAGTGGACACCACCAGGTCTTGATCCTGCTCCGCTCCAAGGTGTGCAAGGAAGTGAGCACATTCATTCGCCATGCAGTAAATGTGGGTAAGAGTGCATTCGGTACGAGTGATGAGGTATTTTCCGTCATTGATGATGTTGCTATGGGGGTGGTTACCATTTGCTCCTTCATTAAAGAGAATCACCACCGTTTGAGAGTCCGACTCGATTTGGATATTGGTCCATCCCTTCTCCAATATGATAGTGAGGCCCCTGTAAACTCCCCATAATTCAGTCTCCAAACTTAAACCCGCCGCCAACTTGCCATAATAGCCCAACGCCCATGCTCCGTGTTCATTCCTGAAAATGCCTCAAAAGCCTGCTTCCGGCTGCTCTCATACCAGCAGCCATCCGTGTTAAGTTTTAGCGTACCTGTGATAGGAGGCAACCAAGGGATTAGTTTATGTGAAGGAGGGTCAGTTATAAGAGGGGACTTAAAAGCTTCCACGATTTCACAAGCATAGGTACGTAAGACCTTGGAACTTATTTCCGGTAACATATCAATGTTGTCAAAACTTTTTCTATTCCGATCTTTCCAGATTTTCCAAAGCGTGGTACAAAAGAGTATGTTCCAAGGTACTTCCGTCCCTAAGTTTAAAACTTTTTTCTTTGTCGAATTGGACGAGATCCGATCCGAGGTGGAGCTAGAAGATCTATCCCTCATTAACCGACCCGAGGGAACAATATCCCAAAGCCCAGAAGCTTTAGGACATTCCTTAAACAAGTGGTCCAAATTTTCGGAAGCGTTATTACGTCTTGGGCATTGATCCGAAGTTGCAATACCTCTTCCCGCACGAAAAAGGTTGGTCGGAAGTTTATTATGAAAAATGAGCCATAGGAAAGTTTTAAACTTATGGGGAAAATAAGTGATCATTAGAAGCAAATACGAAAAGTACTTTGTTTTGCCTCTCACTGCCCCCGTCATAATTTCTTTCAACACGATTGAAACTTGTCTCAATGTCGTGCAGGTAAATGGAGCAGAACGTCAAACATTGATAGTCAATGTAACCTTCAGCTATTGAACCTTCCGGAGGAGCCTTATTTCGTACAAAGTGTTTTAGCTTCTGCAAAAACCTATCGCAGATACAACTAAAATTTAAAAAATATGGCACTATCATCAACTCATATTCTACAATATTTTATTTGTTCGATAAAATAAATTCATAATATGGTTTTGCAAATGGGTGCGGGGTAGCACCGGTTAAGAGTACTGTTTGAGATGCAAAAAGGAGTTGACAAGGGAATAAAGTTGTCCTTTTCACTTATTGCCCGACACACTCTGTGTCTCAAGTTTTTGGCTCTCTCTCTCTCTCTCTCTCTCTCTCTCTCCTTGTTTTTTAAACTTAAAATGTTTATACGAGTAGTTTTTATTCTCAATATCATATTTTGAAAAAAAAAATTACGCCCTCTGTCTCAAAATGTTTGGCACACATCCACTATTCACACCTCTCAAAAAATCATCTATATTTTCTAAGGTATAATGAACTATATATGCAATATGGGTCTTGTTTAATAGATTTTGCTTAGTTTTATTAAACAAAAAATTTCAAATCGTAAAAAGTAGTATAAATTACAAAATAAAGATGATTTTTTGAGAGGTGTGAATAGTGTTTTTGGCCAAACATTTTGGGACGGAGGGAGTATATTTGAAATCTATTTGACAATATCTATAAAAAAAATTATATTTAAAATCTACTCGACAATATCTACCAAACAAGACCAATAATAGATGTGAAATTATGTACATAATTATTTTTTTTGATGTAGTCTTTGTTTTTATGAATTCTAAAATAAATCAATTTTTGAATTAACGAGTCCAAACCCAGAGAAGTTCACGAGCTCAAACCCCAAAATTATGATTTTTTTGATATATTATCTCTTTTTTTGTTATGAATTTTGGAAAAAATGTTTTTTGAACTCACGAGCTCAAAGTCAATGAAATTCGCGCGAATTTCATTGACTTTGAGCTCGTGAGTTCAAAAATGATATTTTCAGAATTCATAACAAAAAAGAGATAATATATCACAAATTTAATTGGACTTGAGCTCGTGAATTTCACTGGCTTTGAGCTAGCAAATTTCATAGACATAGAGCTCGTGAATTTAAAAAATAAGGAATTGCTCTAAGGTCCATTATAGCTTTTTGTAACATATCTAGTCCACCTCTTAGTTACATAACACCTCTAATCCATTTTTTGCATTTTGTCAGGTGGAAGGTCCACTCTCCATTTTTAATAGACAAGAATACCCTCACATTAAATTTAATGCACAATATACCATCGCCGGAAGTTCACCGAAAAAATCACCGGAGCCGGAAAAGTTTGCCGGAAAATTTTAGCGGTGCCGGAAAATTGGACTTCGCCGAAAAAGTTACCGGTGCAGATAACCATATCTGGAATCAAAAGAGGTGGTTATTTGGACTCACAAGATGTGGTCATCTGCACTATTATCCTATCAGATGTGGTTATCTGTAGTCACAAGATGTGGTTATCTAGACTCACAATATATGATTATATGTACAATATCTTTTTTTTAAAGCCTCCTTGAGATCAGATGTGGTTATCTAGACCCAAAAGATGTGGTTATTTGGACTTACAAAAGGTGGTTATTGAGAGCAATTCTTTAAAGTAGGAGTAAAATACTTGGGAAGCTAAACTCCCACTACACACGGCTCTCTCTAAATTACGTATTCCTTGTTTTCATTTCCTTCTCGGTCTAAATGACTTATTTAGTTGACCATGGCTGACTCACCACTAATGAATCTAAAGTAGTACATTTTTTTAAATAAAAACAATATCATCACTTGTACAGTTGTACTATTGAGTTGTTGTACTACTCAATTTTTTATGCAAAAAAGCAAGTAAAGAAAAAGGAGTACTCCAAAAGTAGGACAAAGTTGTTGCACTACTCACTTTTTATGCAAAAAAGCAGTCAAAGAAAAAGAAGTAAAAAGTAGGACAAAGCTCATATGCCAAGGTGCAGAACACATCGAAACAAACCAGTAGCCCCTTTTTCTCTTTCTTTTCTCTATTTCTCTTTCCTTCCCCATCTTCTCTGGTGACAACGTCTGTCTTTCTTCTCTCTCTCTAACAATGGCCGGTATCGACAAAACCACGACGACCACTCTTCGTTTTATCCGGTCATCGTCCTACGTGACAATGACGGCAGCCCCGGAATCTCTGACACCGGATCTTCTTAATAGAACTCCGGTTGCCGGAGCTACGGTTCACTTTAGCAACCCCGACGTCGGCCGGAGCTTTTCGACGAGATCTGCAGGAATCTCTTACAAAAAGATCTTCCCGGCGTTGAAAAGCCTCTGAAACGAACAAAAATTAATGGAACCGTCGATCGCCGGAGAGTAGCCAGAAACAAAGACGACGCCGTAGTTGCAGGAAATGGTCCGACAACTCGATTTCAGCAAGAAATGATGACGACGACGACGACGTGATTAGGTCAGGATTTGACCATTTCCACCGGAGTTTCAGGTGGTTGTGTTTGCCAGACGTTCGCCGATTTTGCGACGATGGAGAGACAGTGTTTAAGGCTATGTTCAACGGCTCATGATTCAGTTTATATAGGCAGGGGTATTTTGTGTCTTTGCACACACGTGTGGACTGCAAATGCTACGAAATTATAGAGTGGATCCCCGACTTTAGGAAAATGCTACAGTGGACTGGGGAGCAACTGGCCCTTTAAAAAATTAACTTTTTACGTATAGTTTCATGTCCAATATTGGTGTCATTTGGTAAATATTGTCGAGTAGATTTCAAATATATTTTGTTTGAAATAAACGGATATGCATAATGATAATTATAAGCATTTTAAATATTTTAGAATAAAAAAAGGAGAGGGGTTACTAGCACAAAGAAAGAGAGAGGTACAATGGGATTTATGGGAATCTGACAAGAAAAGAGGGAGAGCGGAAACGGAGAAAAGTAATGATGATAGCACTTCGCCGATTTTGCACAGTAAATGTAGGGGTACAATATTTGCATTGGGAAGACTAAAACTACAGATGGGGACCCACATAACAAGTGCTATATAGCGTCATTTAGCATTTGCGTTCATAATATACCTCTCAATAGGAAATATCCATTGATATTACACAGGTCCAGCAATTTTCGCTTCATTCACTAAGTGAATTGGTAAGTATACCATCACATCAAAAAATGAATGTGGGAAAATTTGTTCAAGTTTACGCAATTATTGGGATTTGACGTTCAAGATGCTCTAACTCATCCAAGTGCAACGATCTAGAACACAACTCTTAGAAAAAATTACTGAGCTCAATTAATGCTTGACACAAATCCTTGCGCACAACTCCACATATTGCGAGCGGAAGTAAACTTCATTGAAGTTAAGAATTCACATATTCTCATCTTTTCATCTTGTGACAAGTTATAGCATGCTGGGGGCAAAACAAATGAGTCACCATCACTGTGCATATGCAACTTCGGCCTGATATCAAGTATTTCCAAATCTCTACGAGACTTCCAATTATCTTTTGCCTTTCCTTCAATGTTCATCAATGTCCCAAGTATATTGTCACACACTTTTTTTTATGTGCATGACATCCAACATATGGCTTATTTTGAGGGTTTTCCAGTAAGGCAAGTAAAAAAAATACACTCTTATTTGTCCAATTCAAATCCTTGGCATGATGTTTTCTCTTTTTTTCTTTCGGGGTGCTTTCCATGTTCCACAAGTTGAATGCTTGCGAGTTGATCAAAAAAATTCTCCCCAGATAACAGCTTAACCCTATCCCTGAAATCTTTCTGACCTTCAAATTTGTCGTCTATATCTCTCCATTTGTGATCCATTGGTAGGAAACGCCGATGACCCATGTAACAATGTTTTTTCCCATTTGCCAACCAATGTGAAGTTGTGTCCCCCATGCAAACAAGGCAAGCTAATTTTTCTTTCGTGCTCCATCTTGACAACATGCCTAAAGCAGGGAAATCATTGATAGTCCATATCAACGCATGCAACTGGAAATTTTGTTTGCTGAATGCATCATATGTCTTAGATACCTACTTCCCACAACTCGTTTAGCTCATCAATTAACGGTTGTAGAAATACATGAATATCGCTTGAAGGACTCTTTGGTCTAGGAATAAGCATGGACAAAAACAAAAATGGATACTTCATGCATCTCCATGGAGGCAAGAGTTATGGAGTGACAATTACTGGCCATATGCTGTAAGCATTACTCGTATTCCCCAAAGGATCAAATCCATCAGATGGTAGCCCAAGCCTAACAATACGAGGATCCTCAGTAAATGACTTGTGCTTCTCATCAAAATCTTTCCATAATGGAGAAAATCAGCTAGATGCCTCAACACATTTATCTCATCCATATGCTTCTCTTTATGCCAACGCATATCTTTAGCAATGTTCTTGTTCACAAAAAAACCTTAACATGGGTTTCAATGGGAAGTAATGCAAAACCTTTTTGGGTATCTTCTTCGAACCTTTAAAGTTCCAACGAGATGTTTGGCATTTACGGCAATTATCCAAATCCTTGTGTTCTTTCCAACAGAGTACACAGTCGAATTCACAAGCATGTATTTTGATGTAGCCAATGCTCAAATCGCCAATTAATTTTTTAGTCTCCGCATATGACCCTTGAGTGTCTCACCATCGGGAAGTGTTTCCTTAAGCAATTCAAGCAACATGTTGAAGGATTTGTTAGTCCAATTGTTCATTTTTTTTATGTGAAGCGACTTCACTATGAAAGAGAGCCCAGAGAACTTCTCACAACCCGGATAGAGTTGTTGCCTTGCTTCTCTTAGCAATGCAACAAATGTCTCCTCACTCTCATGGCCCCCACCAGGACCTTGGCTAGTGGAATCTCACCCTTGCCACGTGTCTCCATACATGCCTATGACAATGTCATTTATCATTTCTCGCATGTCATCATCATCTTTAAAATCTTCCTCACCCTACTGGTCTTCACTACCATTGTCATTATCGTAGTCATCATCATTATCACTATCATATTCAGACTCCTCCCCATGGTGTACCCATCTAGTATAATTCCTGACTATCCCAAATACTAACAAGTGAGCATCCACCTCTTTTCGGCTTTTTCAATAGCAATTGTTGCATCTAAGGCATGGGCAAAAAACCTTGCTTCCTGGTTCAATGTGGCCAAATGCAAACTCGAGAAATTTTTTACTCTTTCACGATGATAATTGACATGCAGTCTATTTTTTAGTTGTATCCAAGTTCCACCCATTTTTTCCCTATCTGACAAGTGTAAAATAGTAAATAGTAGTTAATGACATGTGATATAGATACTGCACACATCTAAAATTTTATACAATTTTTAACGGGTGTTGAAAATGACGTAGATAATTGAATTGGAGTTGAAAAAGTAGAAAAAATGAGGTAGAGGGAAAGTAAGTTAAATTTGAACTATTTGGTTTTAAAATAGAATCAACCACTGTAGAAAAGGCAGTTCCATAAGTTTTCAAGGACTTAATTGACACGGATTGAATAGTTCAAGGTCTTGATCGAGTCAATTAAAATTTTGGAAGACTAAATTGAAAGTTGAATAATTCTTTAAGTTCAAAATTAGTTTGAGGACGAAATTGAAATTTCATTAATTGTTTGAGAATTAAATCGACTTAAATAAAAGTTTGGTGGCTAATTTAAAAGGGGAAATTTCAAAATAACCCCTGAACTTTCTGACAATTCTTAAAAAAACACCTGGACTTCGTCCGTCAACAAAACGACACCCGAACTTTATATTCCGTCAACAAAAAAAACCCCTGCCGTCCCATTCTGTTAATGTTTTTGACTGAGAGAGTTCGATTGTTAACTCTTAGTAGCCCTACTAGCCCTACCTACCATTTTGGTTGTGTACCAGGATAAATTTTCCAAAAATGTGGTCTATGATCTACCGATGAACGATCCAAACCATTGATTACTTTCCAAATAATTTTTTGAGCTAATTTGAAAATTTTCAACTCAATCGGATACATGTAAGTGCTTGATCGAATCGTTTGATTTATATTCAGAATTTTGAATCCTATAATCTGAATGAAACCTTGAACGTTTGGATCGGGCACTACCTGTATCCGATTAAGTTGAATTTTTCAAGATTAACTCAAAAAAATATTTCAAAAATAATCAACGGTTTAGATCGTTCGCGTGAGACCTCGGAATAGGGTCCAAACATGAACCACTTCCACTAATAACCACCACCCCGGAAAAGCTGTTCAAGGACTTGGATCTGCACGACGCCAGATATCGGATCCCCAGCCCAAGCTGCCACCACAAAACTCTACCTCCCACACATCACCACTTCACTTCCTCACCCCAACTCACCAAAGATTCATTGGAGATTACCCATTAGAGTTGCAGAGCAAAGCTCTCATTTCATTGAGAGTACTGAAGAGTAAGAAGCAGCAGAAATCAAAACAAAACTTTTTGAGGCATTACAAGGTTTGCATATCCCCCGAACAACTAGAACCGGTACAACGACTACCTGATTGAAGAAGATGACGGTATGAATGACCACGACGACGTCGTCGTCAAGTGCGCCAAGATACAGAGTGCCATTTACGAAGGTGAAAATCTCAGCCAGAGATTTCTGATCGATTTGTTCACGTTCACAAAAAATGGGTGACAGTGGTGCTGCTATACAAGTGATGCAGGTGCCTTCCCAATAGATTTAACACCTATTTGCTTCAGATTTGTTTGTCCTTCAACGGTAATGCAAGAGAGAGAGAAGGGAGAAACAGAGCAGTGCTTTGTTTTTTGTGTTTTTCCAATTGAAGAGAGAGAGAGAGAGAGAGAGGGAGAGAGAGAGGAGGGTGTAGACACTAAAATTTCGGCATTGCCTAATCGGCGTCCGATTAATTGAGATAAATAAATTATCTTGATTAATTAAGTCAAATATTGGTCAACACTTTCAAATAAATATTTGGTCCGTCAAATTTATGGGCTTTAGTCTATTTGCGATACAGTGAAGACCAAAAAAATACATTGGACTGAATTGTTTAGGCAACTGGGTCGAGAAATTGGGTCAGCCCAAAGGTGTAAGCCCCATCAAAAGAACCCTAAAAGAGAGTCAAATAATAAATATATTATATATCTTTTTTTTTTTTTTGGTTAATTTAATTTCCTAATAAAAAAAAGAAGTCAAAATCTTCTTTTTAGGAAATAAAATTGAATCTTCCTGATTGGAAGTAAAATGAAATCAAATCATCCCAATTGGTAATCAAATCAACAAATTACTAAACTTAAACCCCTCTCCTTGAGCCTATAAATAGAGGCTCGTATGAAGAAGAGAAAAGAGGTTTTCGCTTGGCATGCTCCCCTTTCTCCTCTATCACCTATGCCGCTCGACATGCCAGCATCTTTAAGGAATGGTAGGACTCTATAGCTCTTTCACTCCCTAATCATAAGGAGGCCGAAGAGATTATTGCTCTTTTCGTCGCCATCTGTTGGGTTATCTGGAAAGCTCGAAACAGTGCATATTTTGATGGATTGGTATGGAGTGCTTCTACAATTGTAGAAAAGGCAACGTCCCTATGTTCTGAGTTCCAGGAAGCTAATTTGCTCAAATCACCTTCCCGTGCATTGCCCACTCCTCCTATGGTTCCCGTTTGGCTTCCTCCTTCCTCAAATGTCATTAAATTAAATGTGGATGGTGCCATTAGCAAGGCTAATGGAAAAGTGGGGGTTGGCATTGTAGCTCGTGATTCCGTTGGACACGTTATAGGCTTTCTTTCCTCATCAATCACTGGTTTTCTTTCTCCCAGAGTTACTGAAGCACTGGCCTTCCGTGAGGCTCTTGTCTTTGCTACGAATCATAGTCTTGTGGATATCATTGTAGAAGGAGATGCCCAACAGATCGTCCAGGCCCTCAATAAGGGTGGAAACCTCTTTTTTAGATTGCAACTCTATCATTTCTGATTGTTTAGAGCTATTACCTTTATTTTCCACTTGTTATTTTAAACATGTAAAATGTGGTTGCAATAGGGTAGCCCATTCGTTGGCTAAAAATTCCCTATCTTGTGCTCGGTTGGAGTCTTGAGGGGGTCCTGTCCCTCATTG
The DNA here is from genome assembly GCA_036023075.1 of Gaultheria prostrata. NCBI lineage: Eukaryota > Viridiplantae > Streptophyta > Magnoliopsida > Ericales > Ericaceae > Gaultheria > Gaultheria prostrata. The sequence continues at coordinate 51,037 of JAXBDA010001094.1, read as the reverse complement.
GCTTGCTAACCTTGCCATTAGTGATGTACAGTCCTTAGACCGTCATTCTTCCTTTTAATAATATATCATCTTATTCCGGGTCAAAAAAAAAAAAATCAGAGCTCTGAAGCACTCTTCAAGAATTCAAGCAATTCCTCAACAACTTGCAAAGGATCATCATGCACCAAGAACAGCGTGCCGAATTCTTCACAAGTTCATCATTCAGTAACAACAACTTGCAAAGAATCATCAAGCGCCAAGAACGGCGTGCCGATTTCTTCACAAGCTCATCATCTAGCAACAACAACTTGCAAAGAATGATCAAGCACCAAGAACAACATGCCGATTTCTTTGCAAGTTCATCAAATCAAATCATTTAACAACTCAAATCAATCAACAAATCAAAGCCTTCTCCAGACTTTGTTCTTCAGCTCATTCAACTCGAGGATTCAAAGAAAGTTACCGTTTGTGTGATTCAACAACAAGCATTCAAGCCGTTGGAACGTATCGGAGATCGAATCAGAGGATTTTATTTTGTTCTTTTCTTGTAAAAGAGTATCCATTAGAGAATTGTACTCACATTTAATTCAAAATCAATAAAATTATATTTTGTGCATCTTTTTCTTGTTCTTTATCGTAGGACACGAATTTGTGTGTTACAGAGGGGTGTTTTTTTTTTTTTTTGATTTCTGCCGTAAACGACATCGTATTGATCACTTAACGGAACTCCAACGTCCAAAAACTGTTAAGTCCATCCGTTAGGTCTCCTCTGTTAAAAATGTGACGGCAGGGGTTTTTTTGTTGACGGAATATAAAGTTCGGGTGTCATTTTGTTGATGGACGAAGTCTAGGTATTTTTTTAAGAATTATCAGAAAGTTCAGGGGTTATTTTGAAATTTCCCCAATTTAAAACAACTATGTTTGGAACTTAAGGAAAGTGAGGGAAAAGAAAGGAAAATTAAAATTTTCCTCCTCTTGTTTGGTTTGGAGAGAAAGAAGAGAGAAAATAAAAAATTTAAGTATTGTGAATAGTGAAATTTTCCTCCCATTTTCCTCTCATTTTCCTCCGACTTTATTTTCTCTTATTTTCTCTTCTTTTCCGCATGTTCCAAACAGAGCCTTAGGTAATCTTTTGAGGACTGAACATGAGCTTTAACAAGAAACTTGAAACCCGCCTCTGCTTCAATTTCAAAACAAGGAAATACTACAAAAAAACGCCCTCTCTCTCTCTCTCTCTCTCTCTCTCTCTTGTTTCTCGCTCACCTGTTCGGTTCTTCTTTTGGTTCGATTGCCATTTCAAACAATCTTTCTATTTCCTTTGGTTAATTTTGTATTTCTGTTTGTAAATTGGTGCAATGACTGAGAACGAGGGGAATGACCTAGAATGCAGACACGTTGATCAATCATCAGGTTATCTTCTTTAAAGTTCATGTTCGTTCTTTTCAGTTTCATAACAGGTTGAATACAAGATTGCTAGATCAGTGTTTCTCGCCTCACCTAAGTTTGTAAATGATGATTCCTTTTTCAATGTATATTTTCCCATTCCAGCTTCATTCAAGTGAAACTGCATTTGTGTTATTTCCTTGTTTGCTGTTCTAATTGAGAAGTTTCCCCTTTCTTTGTGCCGTTTTCTGCTGTATACCAATTACCAGGGTTTTTCCTTTTCTATTAGGGTTTCGAATGATCGTCTCCATTTATTTTGTTTAATTGGTCATCGAATTGGGGTTTGTTGGTAGTGTTGTTTCAAATCTCCAAAAATCAGGAAAGGAAAATAAGAGAAACACAAATCAAATTGGAAACTGTTTTTTTTTTTTTTTTGGCCAATGCAACTTTTCTCCCATCTGGGTTGGATGAGAAACAAACAATTTTCCTTCTGTTGTTGCCTGATTATGAATACCAAGTCTGAGCTTGTTTTACTTTCCCCCCTCTTTGTGCCATTGTAAGCCGAATTTCAGAAATTTTCCATTTTTATTTTATGTCTGGATGATAGTCTCCGGTACATTCACTTTCTTTACTTCTCTTCTTTTTTTTCTTTTTTTCTTTTTTGAGTGTACAATTAGTAGGTTTTGCATTGAATCTTGAGAAATCGAGAAAAAAAGACTAAAGCAAGTCAATTGACAAGATTTTGATGTTTAAATAAAGCACACATTTTGTTAGCACAATTAAAATTGTTAATGCCTATTTTTGGGCAGAGTCTGATATCTAGTAGTGGGGAAGTTGTCAGCTTATTTGCTTAGGGTTGCCCAACTTATATTTCATACTATTAAATGTGTCTTGTGGGGCATCTCAAATCCCCTTCAGAGTTGGCATCCATCTTGCAGATTACACGAAACGGGCTTTCATCCTTATGTGTCAAAATGTCTAAATATAAGGCAGATCTCAGGTAGGAGGTCAACTAAGGATATTTCGTTACCTTTGGACCTCTTTACTTGTTGTTTTTTGTTGGGTGTGCAAGTTTTGAGTCTGAATAATTCTGCCATCCTTTGCAGTACACACTGTATACCAATATTAGCATTGCTACATGAACAAGTATCCCTCAAAATTTTATGGCAAATTCCAAGTTTCTTAAATTGCAATATCTATTCTAGGTGTTTGGCATCCTTCTTGAGTTACCCTTATCCTCGGCCGGCAAAGTAGATTGATGAAACTATTTCTAGTTTAACTATTCTCTGTTTTTTTTTTTGTCAAATCTAGTTACTGGTGTGGTTTTCCTACTGTGTCCCTCTAATGATGTACATGAGGTTAATGGTCTGAGGGACAAAGTGTTCTTTAAATCAGTTCTTTTTTCTGCGTGTGTGAAGTGTGAACTGTCTCGTGTTTCCCTTCACTTTTATGGTAAATGTTGTTTTAAAGTGTGTGCTAACAACATTTTTCATGTCATAACTATATTTCTTATAATTGCAATAGCATAGTCCAAGTTGACGTTAAATTTTTTTTTTTCTACAGAAAATCTGAATGACGACTCCAGTTTTGGATCTCTGGAGGCTGTTTTTGCTCGAAAAGCAGTGGACACAGCTCACGTTAGTGGTCAGATGGAACAGTTGACTCACTCATCTGAGACATTGGAACCAGAAAGGGCAAGAAAAAATGGAAAGTGTAATTTACGGAAAAGTTTAGCTTGGGATAGTGCCTTCTTCATAAGTGCAGGTATTGTTCAACTTGGAATATATGTTCATTATTGTGATTACATCACCACTTCGTTTTCTCATAGAAATAGGCAAATTTAAGCTCACTGACATGGACACTTATTCTGGCGTACCAGGTTTTTTAGAGCCTGATGAGTTGTCCAGCATGATCGAAGGAGCCGACAAGTGTGGAAAACATTTCTTGCCTGGAATTGAAGAGGATATGCGCAGATCTATCGATTCAATCTCTACATTAGAAAGTGAGAGTCTGACTATGGAAAGTCTTGAAGCTGATTTCTTTGAAGACATCAGAGCTTCAATTCAGAAATCCAGTAAAGCATCTAACAGGACTAGTTGTAGTATAGCTGCACCCAGAGAAACAGACACCCAATCTATCTGCTGTAAGTATAAGAAAGCTTTTCTGTAACTGATATATGGGTGAAAGATACTAATATTCTCGTTTCTAATTTAGTCCATCGGTAACTTCCTCCTTGTCTACCTATATGTCACTCCTGCCCACCATATATTTGCTTTTTGCACCACCTCGAATTGACGGTCAATAGTCAATACATAGCTAAATCTGTTCACAAACCTCTTATGCATTTCTAGCATCAACTGCATCACCACTGTCAGAGTATTTTACTCCTTTACCCTTGACGTGTTGCATCGCCGATCTCCAACAGAAGAGAGTCCAATTTGATATGGTCATACAACGTTGTATTAGCCTGATGAATCCAACCGGTCGGTTCACATGCAATTGACCTTAGGTTGGTTCATGCAATTGAACTTAGTTTACAAAGCCGATATTCGTTGAACATCTTAATAGATATTGGCTCCAACTTGGTGATCAGGGGTGAAAGAACATATGGATAATCCTAGGCCAGATCTGTGTACTTATAAATTTATGAACAGTGCAACTGGATCTATTTCCTGGTATGAACATATGTAATGTAGTGATAGAGCAAATTGTATTTCATTAGTCACCTTTATCTATTCTTTGAAACTTTCCCAGAGGTGACACATTTACCTTTCATGTCTGTGGTTTGAGCTGGTAGAACAGGCTTCCTTTTTCTATTTGCTGAGGGTGTCAGATTCTGTTTGTTATTTAGAGCATAAAATTACTGCCTGTGCATTTTCATGGCAACTTTTTTTAATTTGCAGCTTCAAAGGTGGACGTTGCATCCAAGAATATGGTGAGTTGAGCTAGTAGATAATCGCTGCTTAATGTGGTTATTTTATGTGAATCTTTACTGCAGTGTAGAATTATTTACATCCATTTTCAGATGAAGCTGAAACCTGCTTTGCAGAAACAAGCAAATGCCATGCATGGACCTGGGAAATTGGCCAAGCAGGGCTCTGGTTCACGGAGCACACAGGCAAGTCCTTTCTAGTACTCTACAAAATGCTGTCTCTGCTCTTTCGTGCTAATTTAAAGAAATTGGTGGCTCCGTTAAATATTGAGGCATTTATATGTGATATGGCCTTAAGCCATTCTTAGTGATAATGGTCACACAGTTGCTCAATGGATTATTCCTCAGGTCGAAGAAGATTCATGGCTGATTCGATTCAACTACTTATTGCTGTATTGTTTTTCCCTTGTTGATAACTGTCATTGCATAGAAGGTTTCATATATAAGGAGAAGCTATAGAAGTGTTTGCCAAGAACCACCCAAATAAAAGAATGAAATAGAAGATTATAAAGTACAAAAAACGGAAGAGAAACAATGCATATGCTTAGTATTTGATAGTTTGATATCTTATGAACCTATTCTTTTGTATGAACTTTAACTGACATCCGTTATATGTTTCTTAATAAAGCCTGTGGCTAGCAATGGAGGCATGACTTCTTCCGTTCCAAAGGCACCAAAGGTAATTGGCAGGCCTAATCCCATCTTGTCAGCACCACTGAAAACGGCTTCTTTAGATGCCAACAAAGTCAAACGGGAAAATGATAAAGCAAAAGGGTCCTCTGGTAAGCAAAAATCTAGTTATGATTGTTTTTCCTCAATTACCAGCGGCAGAATTGTTTTTCTGTTGTGTAAATCTATTTACCTGAGGTGCATTTGTGACAGTTCCATCATGTAAAGTGGGTCCGGTGTCAAAGGTATCTGGTTTGGGTGGTCCCTTCAGGACTGTCCCTAAGCCCGCAACATCTTCAAAATCCTCCTCTTTGAGTTCTGTCGATGATGACAAAGGCATATCTCCTGTGAAATCTACTAGGAGGATTGATGCCAAAACTGTTAATCCAGTTTCTTCCAGTTCAACCCTCAAAAATCCATCAAAAGTTCCATTGAAGAAAAAAGGCCAGGCTCCATTAACGTTATCGAAGCGAGCTTCTATTGCATCCCCTGCTAGTTCTTTCAGTGAATGGTCCTCAGTATCATCTTCATCAACTTCTTCTGTCAACCAGAGGTCAAGTAGTGCAAGGGTTAGCATTGATACTAGCTCTCCTTGCAGATCCGTAGATAGTGATGCCCCTCCAGCTTTGGGAAGTCATAGCCAATCTTATGATCAAACCTCAATGTATGAACACAAGGTAAATCCAATGCCTAGTGAAAATCAAGAGAAAGCTTCGATGCAGAGTGGTGTACTTTCTCGACCAGCAACAATACAACCCACAGGTCTACGTATGCCATCCCCAAAGATTGGGTTTTTTGACGGGGTTAGTCCACATTTCCTTCTACGGTGCTTTCTTTCTTAAATAAAATTTATTGTAGACTGGTTCTGCCAAGGAAATGCTATGGCAACAAATGACTCAGCAATATTTATTGTAGACTGGTTCTGCCAAGGAAATGCTATGGCAACAAATGACTCAGCAATATGTATTAAGTACCGACAGTCAACTCTTGGGTAAGGGTACAGGATAAGCCTCTGACATTTTTAGGTGGGCATTCACCTATGAAGCATGTTTATCATTCTGAGTTTACTGCAAAACTATGTTAGCCATGAGTTGATGTTCTGCACCTTGTAAACAAACAAAACGAAATAAAAAATTATGAAGAGATGTGAGTGATGTGACTATTTTGTGGTGACTCAGTATCCTTGACTGGTGAATTAGATGAAACTGACACTTAACCGAGTACCCTTACCCGACACCTGTACCTGGTTCATGTAATATAGAAGTCTACTAAAGATGGTGGTGGCGGGTCCTTGTCAGTGGAAAATTGGCTATGGCAAAACCAGTCTCTTGTTTTATTGCATCAGTTTTCGAATTTTACCTTTGGTAATAACTATCTGGAAATTTATTCATGCAGGTGAAATCTGTGGATCGTACCCCTAAGGGAAGTATGCAATCTCATTCAGGTATACCACCCTGTCCTAAAATTGGAGCTAGAATGAGTAACCCAAATGGAGTCTCAAGCAAGGCAAATAACACAAAGCTTCAATCTTCAAGAACAGTGACAGCAACTGGGAGTTTGAAGGTTGACAGTAAGAAACCTGCTTCACCTGTGCTACTGCCATCTCAAAAACCATTAAATGCTTCTCCAAAGGTCTCTAATGTTTCCGGGTGCTTAAATAAAAATAGTTGCATTTCAGCTCAATCTCAGAACGAGATAGATGGAGAAAGTTGCTTGGAAGCTGTGGAAGTAGTTAGTGAGGGACCTGATAGGGAAAAGTCTAAAAGTCCAGGTGTCTCAAAGAGTGAAGTAAACTTAGAAAAACAAGATAATACCAAGTTGATGGATATCAATGTTGCTCCCGCTGAAGGAGACACTTATGTGAATTCCCATTTGAACGCCGAAAAGATAAAGTTAACTGAAAAAGTGGGTGAAGATGCAAATTTTAGTCCGCAGCAAGTAGAAAATAATTTAAACTCACTTTGCAAAGGGGATGAAAAAAAGAATGCCCATTTTGAAGACCATGTTGAGGGTTTGAGCATGCATATTGGAGCTATGGTCTCAAAACAGGATGTGGAGAAAGAGGTTGTAGGAAATCCTGCTTCTCGAATTGATCCCAATCACCTGGATTCAGAGTTGTCATGTTTGAAAGAATTCTCTTGTCTCGGCGAGAAGGGGGGATCACTGAGTAATTTGTTGGGGCCTACTCTGATCTCTCTTTCTCCAGCGACATCTGAAATTAATTTTAGTGCAAGGACACCATTGGCTGTTAAGAATTATTTCAACGAGGATGATCTTCCAACTAGATTTAGTTTTGGGGTAGTAGAGAAGATAGCATCTGTCCCCTTAGAGAGTGCTCAGATGGAAAACAGTTGAAACAACAATCTTCATGCAGCAGATTTAATTTGAAGGTACTCCATGACTTTCCATGCATAAATATCAACTATTATTATTATTGGTTGCCTATGTTACATGGATCCTTCATTTTGGCTGAAGTACCCATGTCCTGTGTCCGACACGCGTATCCATTTTGGACACTCGGATCCTCTAATTGTATGATATTTACAGAAAAAGAATACCAAATTAGCTAGAAGCGGTATTTCTAGACTCACATGGACATGAAATAGAAAAAAACACATTTTTCTTAACTCTTCTTGTTTAAATACATTACTAAGTATGATTTAAAATATATAACCTGCTCTAGTCATGCAATATATACTACAAACAGGTGTTCAGGATGTGTCCCCATACCCGTATCCCGTTGTAGGACACATCCTAGTATCCTAAGATTTAAGTCTAGGAAGGTCCGACGCTTGGATATGCACCCGCACCCGATACTCGTACCCGAGTCCATGTAACATAGGTGGTGGCATGTTTCATTTATTTAAATCTTCAGTTTCATTTGCATGAGCAATTCCTTTGCAATTCCTTTGAACCCCTTGAAGCTTCTTACATCATCTGGTTAAGCAGCGTTTATTAGGAAAAAACAGACAGGCAAGAGTAGTTATAACTTATGAGATATGAGGGAAACAACGAAACACATTTTCCCCTCGTTGGCGAGAGAAGAAAGTAGAGAACGTTGAGAGAGAATGTTTACTCTAACAGATTTTCCTAGTTTTTATTCTCACCTACTACGTCAACTGTACAGAATAAAAAATGGAATTTCATAGTACTTTGTTCTCATCCCTTCTTTTCATCTCTTCTTCTCTCCTACCAGTATAGCACATAAATTGCTTTGTGTTTTTTATGCAGGAAATTTTTGCCTAAGATGGAACTTGATGGCTGGGAAATGAAGTACATTGTGTATCGTCAATATTAGAGCCGTTTTGATAGGGATAGGGTTCGCCTTGGTGAGATGCAGGTTGCTTGAAGAGCACAGAACCCTATTAAGACAAAAGAATGAATGTAGAGAAAAAAACCACTAGTAAGACAAATAAAAGAAAATGTGGTATTTATGCTGAGCTGCCAATTATAGTTGTAGTTTATGCGATTTATTGGGCTTCCTTGCAACGACTATTACTTGGAAGTTGGAGGTTTGATGCATTTTGTAGAATGATTTTACTGCTGCATGTTGGGTATCTGGCTATATTTTACTGTCCCGCATTAGTTTGTTTTCGGTAATGCAGACACCGATCACAGATCCGACCAAGTATGGCTTCACAACTGTTCGATACACGTGAGACTCACAACATTGGACAAATGTGGTTGGATCTGTGTTCGGTGGGTGTCTGTAATATTTTCAGTTTGCTTTTGGTCTCTCTTTGTGGTTTTCTTTTTTGAAGCTACTGGTGCCTTTGATGTTGGTATATTCCCAACAACGAACACTCTCAGATATTTGGATTGGCCAGGGAAACTAAAATGAAAATGAAAAGGTTCAAAAAGAACAGAAGATGACATGTAAAATGCTGTTTTTTTATCACATCGAAAAAAAGTCAGTCATTACGTTGTAGAGCTCGTTGAAATGTATGATTGTGGTTTAAAATTAGTATGTTACACCCAGCGAATTATGTTAAAATCAGCGAAGTGTACGCACACACGCTATAACCCGCTAGTTTGATTGCCGGGAAAAGAGGATTGTGATCAGGGAACATGAGGATCCACACGAGCACCATTACATACTCAGAAAAAAGACACAGAATTGATCCAGAATTTAAAAATCAATGGCCCAAATTCACCCTCTGGACCACTGATTTTTTATTTCTCGGTAAATTCTGTGTATGTTTTCCGAGTATTTAGACCTCATTTTTTTTACTCCCTATGTTCCTTTTTAAGTTTGTAGCTTCGTAATTCCAACTTATTTTCTCTCACATCTTCTTTTACCTCTATTTTTCACTACTTACCATTATCAATATAATAATAGCCACTAACTTTTAAAAAAGAAATCTACTTTTAAAGGCAAATTAGGAAATGTATCTACTAATTTTTTAAAACACAAACTTATTAAGGAACATTCCAAGATGGAAAGTTAAACACTATAAAAGAGACGGAGCTCGGAGGGGGTACGAAATAGTGCTCTATATGATTATGCCTCTTTAATAGCTAATATCACGGAGGGAGTATATATTTTGGCTGCTGATAATGCCAAAATCCTTTTTGTTCCTGCCAAAACTCATTTTGTTTATGGTTTTAGCATGAACAAAATATGTTTTGGCATGAACAAAAGGGGTTTTGGCATTACCAGCAGCCTATATTTTTCCGTATAATCGTTCATCTCAACGAGAGCAACCCCTCAATGATATATATCGAATGGCCAAAAAAAAAAAACGAGAGCAATTAGAATATAAAAATATATATTGAAATTAAAAATAATTACATTAATACAAGTTTTTTCAAAAAAACAGTCCTTTAATGTTTTTAGCATCGTCTAATATGAATTTTTTTAATTTTAATTTATGTTTTATTTTTTAAATTTTGATACGATATTAAAAATATAACGGAAAACAAAAAAAATGGTCATTCTATCAACCGAGCTAACAATAAGATAAGAAAAAGACAAAAAAAAATACACTCCAATATACTTTTTCATTTTTCTATATATTTTTACATATTTCGATACACTTTTTCAACTCAATACTCTAACCCTTATAAATCTTAATGACAACATAGTGGACTGATTTTAGAATTTGTTTTTTAATAAAAAACCATTATGCCATCCGAAACGGGAGAGGATTCCATAAAAAAACGCGGCAACCGCCTTTGTTCACCGCTGGTTTGAAATTTCTCGTAAGTTCCGGATTCCTCCTCTGATCTCTCCTTCACCTTTTCAACCACGAAATCACCAAAATCCCTCACTATAAATCCTCCCCCACCTCTCCACGCTTTCCTTCACACATCCAATTCGCCTCATCAATCAATCACGCCTTCTTCCCTTGTTTAAAAACCCAAAATCAAGATGCAGATCTTCGTGAAAACCCTAACCGGCAAGACCATAACTCTCGAGGTCGAGAGTTCCGACACGATCGACAACGTCAAGGCCAAAATCCAAGACAAGGAAGGCATCCCTCCGGATCAGCAGAGGTTGATTTTTGCTGGGAAGCAATTGGAAGATGGGCGGACTCTGGCTGATTATAATATCCAGAAGGAGTCTACCCTCCACCTTGTCTTGCGTCTCCGCGGTGGCTGTTTCTGAAGCTGCTATTTAATTCATGGTTCTGGTTGGTTGCTGGGTAGTAGTAGTAGTAGTAGTAGTAGTAGTAGTATGTTTATCAGTTAGTGATAATAAATCAAGAATCTCTTATCTGTTTTCGGTATTAACAGCGCATATTTAGTACTTATTAAAATTGTGGAGTTTGGTTTTTGAGTTTAGTAAAGATTGCTTTTTAATTAGATTTATTAGTCGTTCTTTATCAGCATATACAGGGAGGGGATTCATTGTTTTATGGTTTATTTTGCAGTTTTGAATGTCATGACAGGTAGCCCCACTTGTTGCTAGGGCTGCAAACGAACTAAACCGAATCGAGTCGATTGCCTTCTGTTTTCTTTGTGAGCTCTTGCAGTTTTGAATTTTAGGACAGTAAGCAGAGGTCTGTTTGCACTTTGCAGTGTGGTAATATATATATAGGAGTGGAAGCTTGTCTTCTTATTTTGGTAGTTTATGTCATCTTAAATGGGTCTATTTTCATGTCACTGCTCTAGTGAAGTTGAGCTGATAAGAAAAGGTAGAATCTCAGAGAGCCTAACAAAACACACATCAGGAACAGAACAAAATAGAAAAATAAGCCTAGACAAGATCCAAAACTATAAAACAGAAGAGGAGGGTTTAACTTCCATCATCTACGAATCTGTGATGCATACCTCATCTAGTTTTCGTTGCAGGAGGTACTTTTTGCTGTTTCTTTTGTTTGCTCTAGCGTATGACAAGCAATCCCAGATTGGTTTTTAGTAGGATTAGTGAAATGTGGAGCTTCGTTTGTCGTATGTTTGTGTTTCGATTGTTCTCTGTCCTTAGTAAGCTCCCCGGATTCGACCTATGATAAGGGGAGAGTGGTGGCGATGTGGATTGGTCCTTGCTGCTGAAACGTCTATTGGATTTTGATTCAGAGGCGTTGGTCAAGTTCTTATCAATAAGAAATCATGGTTATTTGGAACGAGAAAACTCATTCTGAAAAAGGATCTATACTTTGGTTACCCTAATTTTCGTCCAGTTTAATTTGACAAATTGCTTTCTTTGGCGAGAAAGATGGACTAATTTCTTTCAGATTGTTAGCCAGAGTGCCATTTGTTGTGGTTGATCGCTGTTATCTACAATCCGTTAGGGAAATTAGGTGACAAAGAAGCTTGTCCTCAATGCCTAAATTGATCCGAGCCTCCTTCAAACGAACCGGGACCATATTTGATCAATCCAAAGAGCATAGAACTCCATCAAAGCCGTGTCAAACCCTCCCAGATTTTGTTCAAGCGACGGCTTAAGAACACTGTTTGTGAAATGCAGAGTTCACTGGTGGTTGGCGGTGGTAATTAGGTTCTTGATTCAGGGTGAAAGTGAGCAACAATTTTGATCAGGTTTCAGAGTGGTAAGTTCACCGTGTCTTGTTCACCCTGATTTTTTGGTAAATAAAAATTTCGTGAATGTGTACCAAAGAACCCCATAGACCCTATATTATACTTTCTTCCTCTCCAAGGCTTATCTATATCTAGTGAATCTTAGATAGATATTCTTGCACATGGGAGAGAGAGGAAGGAGGGAGGAAGTTTCCTCTTAACTTGTTCTCCAAAAACAAGTACTACACTACCCTATATTTACGCGCATATACATATATATATATATCTATATTTATTTTTTTTTGAAATAGCATGTACATATATATTGTGTATACAAGAATCTTACGGGATTAGATTTTCCTAGGACTCTCCATAAAAAAACCCTAGGATTCTTTTGGATTCTCTCCATTAAAACCTAAGATTTGTCATTTAAAACCTAGAGATTTTACTATAGATTTGCTAGGATTTGCCTAAGATTATATAGAATTGTGTTGTACTTCCAAATCTAGGAAAAAATCTATGCATATGCATACGCAGACGTGCGCATCTGCACAGTCCAAAAGCATTTTTGACGGTCCGAATTTTATTTACTCTTTGAACGGTAAGAAAGTTCTTTGATTGGTCAAAGAATAATCAAGATCTGAACCATTGATTTGTTGAAACGGACAGTGCAGATGTGTGCGTACGCGCGCGTGCGTGCGTACAGATAGTCGGGCTGCAAATCTAGGGAGCATTTTATAGGGGAGAGAGAGAGAGAGAGGGTGCCCATGGATTGCCTATAAATAGCACTCCATACTTATCTCATTCTTCACACCTCCTCCACTATCTTTCTAGGATTCTTGTTCTTGGCATTCTAGTATTTTTAGAGAGAAAATACTTCTAGTTCTTGAGTTTTTAGTTGAAGTTCATCTTGAGCTTCAACTTGTTCTTCCAAACTCAAGTGAGAACCACCACCCTCCACCACCAAAACCACACTCTAGATCCAAAAAGTGGTAGAAAGTTAGCCGCAATCTTGTTTCTAGGAAAAAGAAGCAATTCTTTTTCTTCCGGAGTTGGTAGCCGTTACGCTATCCGCTAAATTTCCGCCTAGCTTTAGCGTCTTCCGACTGATTATCGGAATTAAGGTAGATACTCCGACCTATTTCCTAAATATAGTATTTTACATAGTCGTTATAATGCTCAATTTACTCCGTATAATTTTCACATCGTTGACAAGTTAATTGGTTTCCGAAAAATTAGTCGATAGATCCTAAATACTCATTTTTAATATTACGTAGTTGTTATAATGAATAAGTAAATGTTTGAACTTATAATCTTTACGACGCTCTAATGCCCATTTCGTTTCCGAAAGAACGCGAAGTTGATTAGCTATTACTATTAATCATATCGTTTTACCGGTAACCATGAGAAACAAGATTTCTTATGTATGTAAATGTGAGTTTGGAGTCGTTAAAATGCTGTTTCTACAAACTATAGACTGGTTTTCAAAAGATCGCATAGGAGAAATCATGATTTTATGAGACACGTTTTACGAAAAAAGTTGCATATTCACTTTTCTTTATATTTTTACACATTTTAATACACTTTTTACGGACGTGAGGTGCCTACTATGCAGGCTTTGCATAGCACATGTTGTGCAATCCAAAACGGCAACGTTTTGGCTGCAATCTAAATGCTTCACGAAATGCAATCTTGTGGGACCCATTTTCAGATCCCATACAAACGATCTGAACCGTAAAATAATTTTTTAAGTGGTCTTGGAGAAAATCAGACTCATCATATATTTTTATGTGATTGATCTATTTTCATTCAGAATTCAGGGTCTTATAATACGAAAGAATCTTCAAGAAAATTAAGAAAATGTAAACAATTGTGTTCTTGGTAACCCATTAATCTGAACCGTATGTGTTGTAAGGCTCGTTGAGAAGAACATTCAATAAAAAAAATTATCTTGATCGAACATCGATAGGTATCAAAACAATTACTCCCTCCGTTCCTTTTTAAGTGATCCGCTTGGGAAACGTGTATTTTGTGAATTTTAAAAAAGACACCTCCGTAGAACGTTTTTAATTTTTCTTTGCACCAAATTAAAGTACTCAATGTGCACTTTAATTTGGTATTAAAAAATTATACAGAGAAATATGATATTTAGGGATTTGAAATTGCACGTATTCCCGTATAGATCACTTAAATATGATATTTTTAGTATTTTCACACCTACCGATGTCCAATCAAGATATTTTTTTTACTGAATGTTCCTCTCAATGAGCCCTACGACACCTACTGTTCAGATTAATGGGTTACCAAACACGCAATTATTTAAATTTTCTTGAAGATTCTTTCGTATTATACGGCCCTGGATTCTGAATGAAAATCGAACGGATTTGATCAATTACGTAAAAATATATGATGAGTCTGATTTTCTTCAACACCACTTAAAAAATTATTTAATGGTTTGGATCGTTTGTATGGAACACGAAAATGGATCCCACGAGATTGCATTTCGTGAAGTATTTGGATCGCAACCAAAACGTTGCCGTTTTGGACTGTACAGCAGGCACCCCACCTCCACTTTTTACACAATTTAATTCTCCTACACTTTTTAAATCTTAATGACAACTTAGTGGGCTGATTTTAGAAGGAGAAAAGATACTACCATTATCCCTTCCGAAACGGGAGAGGATTCCATAAATACTTAAAAAACGCGTCCACTGCTTTTGTTCACCGCTGATTTGAAATTTCTCGTAAATTCCGTATTCCTCCACTTGTCCACCACGGAATCACCAAAATCCCTCTCTATATATTCTCCCCCACCTCTCCTCTCTTTCCTTCACACATACAATTCTCCACCATCGTTCCTCTTAGTTCCTACCTTCTTTGAAACCCAAATCAAGATGCAAATCTTCGTGAAAACCCTAACCGGCAAGACCATAACTCTGGAGGTGGAGAGTTCTGATACTATAGACAATGTGAAGGCTAAGATTCAAGATAAGGAGGGGATTCCTCCAGATTAGCAGAGGTTGATTTTTGCTGGGAAGCAGTTGGAAGATGGGCGGACTCTGGCTGATTATAACATCCAGAAGGAGTCTACGCTCCACCTTGTCCTGCGTCTCCGCGGTGGCAGTTTCTGAAGCTGCTGTTTATCAGTTAGTGATAATAAATCAAGAATCTCTCGTCTGTTTTGGTATTATAATTGTGGAGTTTGGTTTTTGAGTTTAGTAAAGATTGCTTGTTAATTTTAGATTTATTAGTCGTTCTTTATCAGCATATTCAGGGAGGGGATTCATTGTTTTATGGTTTATTTTGTTGGAGAAAATGTATGAAATAGGAATTTCTAATAGAATAATAATTCTAAATAATACTCATCAAACAAATTAAGAAAATTAAATAGATAGAGAAAGGATTAGAAAAGCCTGTGGGGTGGTCGAGGCACGCGAATCCGCGCTCTCCTTAGGAACGATATACCCCCTCCTGCACGGGGTTGAATGACACTCCTTTCCCAAGATACAACGACCTTCGAATTTTATTCTGTGCAATGAATTAAACTCACGAACCATTTGTTTCCCGACACTCAAAATAATAGAGGGAAATAATCTTCAATATATAGTGAAAAAATCAACAGAAGATTTATACGTTGAGTACTAGAGTACTGTACTGTTATGAAGATGAGGATGTAAATATTTTTGTGTATGTCGACTAATGATAGTTTTTTTTTTATGTGTTATCTTCGAGGAGAACTCAAGCATGCATATATAAAGTTACACGTCAATTTGTTAGGGAGTAGATAATGGCAAATTTCATGGAGTATAATTAGGAGTTCATCTAACTCCCACCTCTGATAATGTGGAGAGATATAAGGAGATTAAGTCATCAGGTAAAACAAACTTACATGTATCTCTCCACTAAAAATTATTTACTTGGGGACTACTCCATAAAATATAAATGTAAAAGTATTTAAAACAATAAATGTAAAATATTAAATTAGTAACAACAATCCCCCACATAATTTAAAATTTTACAAGAGTGCTTTTACTGCGCAATGGGTGTAGGTGTCTTCCGAACTTGAACCTACACTTAGTGTTAGCAAGTTTCAGTTTGAAGAACTGTAGTGAACAAGTCTTGAACTAGGCCCTTGATTTCAAACTTACGTCTGTCACACACACAGTACGGGAAACATTTCGGTTCTAGAACAGTTTTGCGCGTTAGACGGTCATGCGCACGTATCTCGTTTCTATGAGTGTCTTTAGAGAATAGCCCAAATTCCCACAGTAGCGACCCCACTGCCACACTCATATAGGTGTGTCCTCCAAGGGTAGTTTGTGACCAACACCCTGTAGAAATCCTACCTTGCAGACATTCAGAGCTAAGTTCTTCCTATCGTCACATAACATGCACATTGCATGAGCACTATCACCATAGGAATAGGACCAGGGATTCCCCTCAAATATTTCAGTGCTCCTCCTAGTCACCCTTCAGCTTCGTTGTTACCTATTGAACCTTATTCATGGGATCTTCAATCACAAAGGTTAGGTGTCCACCGAGGTGACTAACTTATGGGCATCAGTCCTACTCCCCTCGATGATTAAAGAATTAATTAGCCTTCGTGCTAATTAGAGAATATGTTTTGTTCTTTTCTAAGACACAAACATTTCTCAGCAAATTTATTTTAAGACGTCATAGATAAATTTAAGAATTAGCCTGCGCACTAATCTTTTATAGTGAGAATTCTCTTTGGGCTGATCAGGCCCCCACATATGTAGAAATTTAAGAGCTCAAGTATTGCTTCATTGCAAACTAGCCAACATGTTCCTGCAAAGTTCCAAACTAATATTCTCCAAAATGAAGATTAGTGGAGTACTTTAATATCATGTGGCGATTAGCATAAAAATAAAATCGCACATTTCAATCTCCTAAAAGACTTCATTATTGAAGTCGTCGTAAACTAGCCAATGTACTACTCCTGAAACTTTCAAACATAACATCAGGATACAAAGTTAATATAGTATCATTAGGATAAATCTTTAAAGACTTTGAAATTACCATCCACCGATGATCATAGTAATGAACCCCCACATTTGTGTATAATTTTCTCTAACAGAACATACACCATATTTGCTAGAAGCAAATCCATTTACATCAATGAAATAAAAAGCATTCACGTTAAACAACCAAGTGCTCGGACATACATTTGCAAGATACATATCTCTGCAACCACATGAGTGTGTATTAAGCTCAGGCTTCAGGAGATTACATTAACTACAACAAGATCGCTTGTACAAGTTAATTTTACTAACCAACCAACCAGATAAAGCATTCTATTAAATTATATTTTTATGGATAACCATGTGAACAATCCGAAGGTTAATAAGGAAGGGATCATCAAAATGCAAACAATCCAATATATAAAGATAGTTGTCAGTGCTAGTCGTCTAGCGAACAAACTCAAATTCCTGTTGTGGCCGAGATAAAAGTGATAATATGTCTAGTGTAGTGACTGGAACCTATTCACTCCCAACTTAATGCCCAAGCTATGTATAGTTTGGCAATCATTATCGAAGAAAAGTATGTGTCTACTATTGTCTACACAACTTGTGGCAGTCAGCCAATATTTGCTTCCATCAAAGTATTCTGGTGGTTCTAAATCATCAATGACATATAACTCAATAGCTAATATAGCTTATAGGCAACAAATTAATATCGGCATAAGAAACATGATAGTTTGTTGCTTTTAATTGCAAATTAATATCCAACAGCATGTGGCTTGTACAAATTAAGTAGCATAAGTTGGATAACTATTCAGATAATTTTAACAAAAGGTTATGTTATGATACAATTTTATAGGTATTTTTTAGTATGAGATCATCATTGGAAGTGCTCAGTACTATTTTGTTTCATCCTCCTTCCATTCAAGCAGCCTCAAATATCACTCATCCAATGTTAATTTTACACAAACATTATGACCGTAATCAAACATCAATACATGCACACATGTATAAACTATCAAGAAATATATGCAAGAATTTCGTTCCTTTCAAATTAAGAGATGTCATATGCAAAACTTTACATGCATTGTGACAATATTAATTAACCCATCACTACCCGAGAATGCTTCCCTAAGTTACATGATACACAAAAAAGTATCACGGTTCATATTTAGTAATTAAACTGCTACTTCTTATTCATAGTAGACATAGTTTACCATCTACAAAAAAACTAGAATTAACATGACTTATGCACAAACTTACGATTCATGAATAGATCCATGACCAATCAGTATATGCAATGACAACACTACTTAAAGTGTCGTGTTGTGATTTCGTAGCACAAGCAAAGTTCAAATATGGGCATATCTATTTTTTCCATCTCTATTGTTAACAACGTGAGTACAATCATTTTTAAAAGGAAATAATCATTGCTACCACTCAAGCTCAAAATTATTCATGTAAAGAAATTCCTAAACGGTATATCGTTCCTAAGATTGTTGGAGAAAATGTATGAAATAGGAATTTCTAATAGAATAATAATTCTAAATAATACTCATCAAACAAATTAAGAAAATTAAATAGATAGAGAAAGGATTAGAAAAGCCTGTGGGGTGGTCGAGGCACGCGAATCCGCGCTCTCCTTAGGAACGATATACCCCCTCCTGCACGGGGTTGAATGACACTCCTTTCCCAAGATACAACGACCTTCGAATTTTATTCTGTGCAATGAATTAAACTCACGAACCATTTGTTTCCCGACACTCAAAATAATAGAGGGAAATAATCTTCAATATATAGTGAAAAAATCAACAGAAGATTTATACGTTGAGTACTAGAGTACTGTACTGTTATGAAGATGAGGATGTAAATATTTTTGTGTATGTCGACTAATGATAGTTTTTTTTTTATGTGTTATCTTCGAGGAGAACTCAAGCATGCATATATAAAGTTACACGTCAATTTGTTAGGGAGTAGATAATGGCAAATTTCATGGAGTATAATTAGGAGTTCATCTAACTCCCACCTCTGATAATGTGGAGAGATATAAGGAGATTAAGTCAACAGGTAAAACAAACTTACATGTATCTCTCCACTGAAAATTATCTACTTGGGGACTACTCCATAAAATATAAATGTAAAAGTATTTAAAACAATAAATGTAAAATATTAAATTAGTAACAACAATTTTGCAGTTTTGAATGTCGTTACAGGTAGCCCCCACTTGTTGCTAGGGCTGCAAACGAACTAAACCGAATCGAGTCTATTGCGTTCTGCTCTCGGTGAGCTCTTGCAGTTTTGAATTTTAGGACAGTAAGCAGAGGTCTGTTTGCAATGTGATAATATAAGCTTGTCTTCTTATTTAGGTAGTTTGCGTCCAAACCGTTAATGCTTTCGGTTGAATCTATAGCAAGTGAAAAGAAGGAGGTCTAGCTACCTCCGTGACTTCTCTTACTGGTGCAATTGTTAGTTCTCCCTTTTCTGAATGTCGGAGGACGGCTGGGGCTTTCTTCTTGTCTGCACATAATTGGCATTCTTGGCAAGCTCTAACAAACTTGATGCAATCATGTTCCATGGTGGACCAGTAATAACCCATTCGGATGGGATTGCGGGAAAGTACGAAGCCATCATACGTCCCTCCAGCATTGTGATTCGTGCCTTCGATGGATCGAGGAGGGAAGTCATGGGAGAAGCAGACAGTAGAAACCCTTTGAAATTCGTCATCTTAGATGGGTCTATTTTCTTGTTATTGCTCTAGTGAAGTTGAGCTAATAAGAAAAGGTAGAACCTCGGAGAGCCTAACAAAGCACACATCAGGAACAGATCCTACCAACAACTACAACCGAACAAAATAGAAAATAAGCCTAGACAAGATCCAAAACTATAAAACAGAAGAGGAGGACGTACTTTGCAGGAGGTACTATCTGTTGGGATTTTTTACCCATGTGAAAAATGGAAAAGAAAAATGGGCTAGATTTTCGGTGGAATTAATGGGAAAATGAAAAGTTGTCAAAGTGGGTGGATGTGTGAAATCCTTGGACAGTGCAATAGATTTATGGTTTTGGAGGCTTGGCAAAGATGAACGTTGGGCTTGGGAAAGGAAAATGTTTTAATTGGATTTGTTGGATTACTGTCGGCTGTGCATGGGACTTCCAAAGAGGTTTTAATGGACGCTCCAGATTCTTCTAGAGTTTGCTTGCTACTGCTATTTATGTGGAGAGGAGCCATTGTGAGGATAGAGTTGAGAGAGGAGAGAAATAGTGAGCAACCGGAGAAGGGCACGAGGGAGGGCAGCCCGTGGGGGTTTGCCGTGCGCTCCGGGTTGCAGGTTGTGAGGTTGAGAGGAGAAAAATGTGAGGGAAAAATAGAGTGTGGGGGTGAGTGAAAAACATTGTTTAGAGCCATGTGTTAGGAGCTCTTTGGGTGGGTTTTTTCACGTCACAATTGTATCTCTATTTTTCTAATGGAATATCTCTCTCTCCCGTGGACGTACCCGATTTTGGGGAACCACGTAAAAATATTGTGTGTTCTTTGTGCTTGATTGTTGATCATTTTTATTGCGCTTCCGTTGTGGTGGGATTGGGGTGTCGAAATCCCCAACATCACTATCTGTCATGCATACCTCCTCATCTAGTTTTCGTTGCAGGAGGTACTTTTTGCTGTTTCTTTTGTTTGCTCTGGCGTAAGACGTGCAATCCCAGATTGGTTTTAGTAAGATTAGTGAAATGTGGAGCTTCGTTTGTCGTATATTTGTGTTTCGATTGTTCCATGTCCGTAGTAAGCTCCCTGGATTCGACCTATGATAAGGCGAGAGTGGTGGCGATGTGGATTGGTCCTTGCTGCTGGAATGTATGTATTGGATTTTGATTCAGAGTTCTTATCAATAAGAAATCATGGTTATTTGGAACGAGAAAACTCATTCAGAAAAAGGATCTGTACTTTGGTTACCCTAATTTTTGTCCAGTTTAATATGACAAATTGCTTTCTTTGGCAAGAAAGATGGACTAATTTCTTTCGGATTGTTAGTCAGAGTGCCATTTGTTGTGGTTGATTACTGTGATCTGCAATCCGTTAGGGAAATTATGTGACAATTAAAGAAGCTTGTCCTCAATGCCTATATTGATCCGAGCCTCCTCTTCAAACGAACCGAGGCCATATTTGATCAATCCAAAGAGCATAGAACTTCATCTGATGCGGCGGAATTCACGAAGCCATATTCCGCAAGTCTCGAATCCTCGAGAGTTCTTGAATCCACAAGAAGAAGAGATTTAACTCAGAAGTATTATTGATTAAAAGTTGTTGAATAATAGAGATTACATGCCCTTTTATAGGGAAACCATAGCAAACCCTAAAAAAAATTAAAGAATAAAATATCTTGAAAATTATGAAACTCCCAAAATTGAAAACTAGAAACAATTCTAAGACTTTCCCAACTGAAATCAATAGAAAAGGAATTACACGGTAAGTGTAATTCATAATCTAAACATTCCCTAAAATAACAAAAATACTAAATTGAAGGCCTAAATAAAGGAATATGGTTGAAATTCACTATCAATCACGACTTAGGGTAGCGAATCTTGACCGCAACGCGATTTTACTTCAGCTCATCAAGTTTGGGCCTATTCTGGACTCGTTGATAAATTGCTGATTTTGGCAATTTTCAATTAAGAGCTGTTTGGGCCACTGAGCCTTTGACCGATCCAATTGAGCATAGAATTGGGCCGCCACTTGTTCTATATCACCATCAAAGCCGCGTCAAACCCTCCCAGATTTTGTTCAAGCAATGGCTCAAGAACACCGTTTGTGAATGCAGAGTTCACTGGTAGTTGGTGGTGGTGATTAGGTTCTTGATTCAGGTTGAAAGTGAGTAACAATTTTGATCAGGTTTAAGAGTGGTAAGAAGTTCATCGTGTCTTGTTCCACAAAACTGACTTATTATCCTTTACGAAACAGGTCACTCTCTCATAATATATCCAACTTAAAAAATCAACTTAAATCAGTTCCACTGACTTATTGAGTTTAAGTTAATTTGTGGAACGAGCTAGCAAAACTAGGCGTAAAGAAACAACCATGCTAGCCTAGTGGATAAATCAGGAATACACAAACAAATGCTATATTGATTTGATGTTGATATATTCCCAGAAATGAACTCTCTTAGGATATTTGGATTGGCCAGGGAAACTAAAATAAAAATGAATAGGTTCAAAAAGAACAGAAGATGACATGTAAAATGCTGTTTTTTGGTTGTCCTAGGAAATTAAGAAGAAAATAAATACATGTAAAAATCAATCTAATAGGGCTGATTTTACACCATCTTTTTCTTATGAAACGAAATATTTTTTTTACTCTCCTTCTGTCCAATAATATTCTTCATTTTCAATTCCTAAGCATCGGATATAAATTTAAAAAAAACAACTCTAATCCAAGAGAGAGAACCACATCCCAAACCACCGCCACCCCTTCCATCTTCCCCAAGCAGTTCAATCATCTCTAGTCTATGGTTGTGAGACGGTTAAGTCCCTCTCCGTAGAGAGAAGATTTCCCAATCTCGTTATTTTTGGACTCGAGAGTCTAGATTTGGATTTTTGGCTCTGGATCTAATCAGCTTTGCCAATCGTCTCTCAGACTCTCCAACGGCAATGATGAAGGTATAATTGCGGCGACGAGAACTCTCCAACAGCAATGATGAAGGTGCTGCAACTGTGTCAGGCGCTTGATGCTGGTCCCGTGCTATGCACAAGAAATTGAACACCATGAACTGGTTTTGTTCTACTACTTTTCGTGTTGTATTTTGACTTTGTTTTCTTTGTATTTTCTTGACCTGTGTCATTAGTATTTGTAATTTCCGAATAAAATTATAAATACTTCCATTGATTGTTTCTTGAATTTTTTCGCACCAGAAGCAATGAGATCGTGAATTTTTTCACACCAAACAATTTTTTATTAGTAAGGAATCATGACGTGTATCCCTTTCTGGCATGCAAGAAAATGTAAACGGGTATGAAATGAAGATCTGTAACCTAAACTAAACAAATCCTCCGCAGGTGTTGAACCCATGGCACTCTTAGAAACACGTTCTTTTTTATCAGACCTCTGCAATATACTAGCATTTCAGTACTAGGTAATCTTATCGCCACCAATACATCGGTGTCAACCTAAGTCGCGTAATCAGCACATACGCAAACAGGTGAAGGTGGTACAATTGAGATTTGAGGAACACAATCTAACAAGTACTACTAAACCACCAGTGATAATCTCCTAAACGTAATGATGAAACTTTAACTCGCAAATCAAACCTTCAAACTTCGAAGGACTAAATGCATGATCTGCAGAAATGCACATACACTAGGCCTGTTCAAAGTGTTGTTGATCCTAGGTCACCAATACATTCACTTCATACTGAATGGCAGGGTATAATATACTCCAACCGACACCATTTACTAAAGAAGATCGATATAGAAGAGTTGCCTGCCGAATTTTATGATATTGAAAAAGTGTACCTTTAATGTCAACACAATAACTGGAAAATTGATAATAAGTTGCTCACAAAAAACTTCTCAAACGGCACCCATTCCGATACTCCGTACAAAACGACCGAAAGACAAACAGAATCTCCTCGCACAAAACTAAGACCTTGGCTTCTCTTTCTTCTCTTTAAAGAGAGCCAGGAGAGAGACACCAGATACCTTAACAACCTTAAATCTGACACCAGGAATATCTCCGACAGCATGCCCTTTCCGTCCAAATCCAGCAATCAACACCTCATCCTACGGTGCAAAACATTAAAGGGTTAAGAAATCAAGAACAACAGTCATATGACAATACCAAAGCTTTTAAAGGGTGCTTACATTCTCTTCTATGTAGTTTAAGCAACCATCATTTGGGACAAATGCAGCAATCTTCTTCCCATTCTTAATAAGTTGAACCCTAGCACATTTTCGGATAGCAGAGTTCGGCTGCTTAGCCTCAATACCTCTGTGCATATTTCAGTCAGCCATTTGTTAGGTTGATGCTAAATGCTCTACTAACAAAGGACTTTCAAAGGAAAGCAAGTAATCAAAAGAATATTGAAAAGACTAACATTTTCTCAAGGACTATGCCTTTGGCGTGGGAAGACCCAGCGAATGGTTTCTTCCATTCATTGCCAAGGTGAGACTTCTTATATGATTTGTCAGCCCACCTTTGCCTTCTGCGGTGGGACTTCAGTTTGCGACCAGCTCCCATACCACGTGTCTTTCTGTGATACACAACATTTTCCAAATTGCAGTTCAAGAGTTGCGAAACAATTGAAGAATACTTAGTAAGCTACAACCATCTTGTCAAACCAAATTCATTGCATAATTCCATAATTTTTATCTTTCCGCCAAAGATCTCATCAATACTGGAATTGCACGGTCAAATGATCCCAAAAACCAAAAGAAAAAATGAAATGTCCTTTACACCACCAAATAGAAGAATAAGTCTACTTGTACAAATGATGTTTGGGGTTGGAGTGCAATAGTTAACTGTATTTTTAATCTTGATGAAAATCATAAGCTTGAGTTTGATTTGAAATCAGTTTTTCCTTTCTTCCATTTGTACATATTGAATTATCATAACACGTGATTTAGGAAAACTTCATGACACCCATACTAAGAGGGTCATCATAAACTACAGTGCCATTTTGAGGGAGAGAAAAACGAGTGCATTGTTCACTGATATGTGCACGCCAAAAAAGTATGAAAACACAGAATGCCCTAAGCTAACAAAACTAAGAAATGCACTTCCAACTGCAAAAACTAAAGTTACAAATTAGAACCCGAACTATCCCTAAACTACCTTGTCCCTCTAAATAGTTGCTAAGAAAAGGTGAGAATGAAAGATTACAACATTTCAATCATAGAATTTCCTGTTATCGAAACAAACTAAGGTTGACATGAAACAAACATTTTCCCTAAACCAAAGCAGCAACAAATTCAACATTCTTTGATTTGTGGGCTCTGTTGGGACAAAGGTGGATTCAAACGAAGGTAGATACATTATTCAATGACAATAGCTCATATTTTGATTTAATGACTTATGAGTCTTACATTAACACTTGGGTATTGAATTTTGGAGCAGTGTCATCATGGTTTTCAAATGACTATTCTCCAAGTGCTTTGAAATCCTTTGATTCTTTTTATAGGAAACCCGAAACCCAACAATTTACATCTATTCAATCTCCAAATCAACTTCTACTCTAGTTAACAAATAACAAGCAGGCCATAGCTAAACCTCTCATATTGTTATCAAATCGAAAATTAAGTCCCCTCATTCGAAATCCACATCCGTCCAAGTGGAGCCTTAGGTCTTAAACTTCCCTTCCCTTTTACAGAGTTCTCATTACAAACAAACATTCGTGGTAAAAAAAATATGCAAAATCAAAAACCAATGCCCAAACGCGAAGAAGAAACATCTGAGCCTCTGAGGTCATAAAAACGATTCATAATCCCAAAACAGCCTTCAATTCAATCTAAAAGCTAAAAATCAAAATACACCTTATAGACACTCACTGTCATTTACCAACACACACACACATGTAGGTATAGATCCAGAAGAGAGAGAAAGTAAGCTAAGATGATATGAGTGGTGATAATTACCCCATGGTTGCTGAAAGAGAGAGCTCTGCAACTGCGACTAGGGTTTGGGGAGTTGGAGGAAGAAGATGAGCAGCCGCCTTGATAAAACCCTAGTCTCCGAAGTGAAATGAGGTGGTGGGAGAAATTGGAGTTCTATCGATATGAATGGAAGTTTTGGGCTTTGAGCAAGTTG
>JAXBDA010001094.1:0-25242 GCA_036023075.1 Gaultheria prostrata | reverse complement strand
TGGGGAGTTGGAGGAAGAAGATGAGCAGCCGCCTTGATAAAACCCTAGTCTCCGAAGTGAAATGAGGTGGTGGGAGAAATTGGAGTTCTATCGATATGAATGGAAGTTTTGGGCTTTGAGCAAGTTGGATGGGTCGAATGCGAAGCCCACCCAAATTCAACAATGGTTTGGACTGCTAGGCAGGGGCGGAGCTTGCTAAACAAGCCGAATTGAGTCGAGTTTACACTGTTACTCTGTTAGGCAGGGGCGGAGTCTGCTACAAAACAAACCGAATTGAGCCAAGTTTTAAAAATTCATGTTCGTTTAGTTTAGTTTTTAAATGAAATCGAATCGAGCTCAAGCTCAATGAAATTGATGAGTCGAGCTCGAGCCGACCTTGTCCAAGTCTGAATTGAACTCGAATTTATTAACGAGCCTTAACGAGTCAAAAATATTAAATATTTATACTATCATACAAGTTTAGAACTTCAATAAAAAAATTATTTTATCCATATATGAAATTATAAAATTCATACTAAATTTTAAGTTTATAGTAGTTTTAAAAACTTATACATGAACAAGTTATAAATTTTCCATGATGTACCGGTAAAAGTTTATACATATTCAAACTTGTATTTGATATTCTTATGAGATATACATATATACTCTAAGTTCGCGGGTCTAATTGAGTTGAACACTATCAGATTTAAATTTGGCTCATTTATTAAATCAGCCTAAAGTTGAGGTTCAGGTTCGGCCCATTTAGTACTTGAACAAGCATTTACAGGGTCTTAACCTTCCCAAAAAATTGCTACTTCGTTTCAAAATTCCCACCAATTTACAATTTCTTGCTATTGTTCAACGCTGATTAATCTTTGAAAACATATATTTTTTAGGTATTATGTTTGATTAATTCTAGAGCACGTGTATATATATATATTTGTCAGCTATATTTTTTATTGGTATTTACACCTCTAAATTTAAATCATGGCTCCGCCGCTATCATTGTGGCTACTCGAGGTTTCAACAAAAATTGCAACTGCTAATATAAATTTACAAGGAAACATGTTTTTGTAAAAAAAAATTAGCTTAATCGAATACCAATAGATAACTATCCCAACCGCTTAAGTTTATTAAAATCAAAATCTTCCAAACTTTTACCGTCAAATAAAAAAATATATCGGCGTTTAATAAAATTAAATGTGAAACTGTTAACTATTAACCTAAATACTATCAGAGTTTGATCAATTTAATTCAATTTTTTCTTATTTCTTTGCAAGATAGATAGTATAAAAAAATATGAACGGTTACTTTTTGATTCTGATTTTAAACTGGACCATAACCAAAAAGGAGAAGCCCTAATCCAGTTGGTCCAAGACTAACCTCTGAATGTATTTGCGTGGGCTTTTTTTTAACCCACTACGCAAATTCTAGGGCTCCCTAACTTAACTATTCCTCCCCTCTCCCATATAAAATCTACATACACATTGCCCTCATCCAATTCTTTCAGCTTCAGCCGCCCACCTTCATCCATTTCTTCATCCTTTCTCCTGTCTTCTGAAAATCTTGACCTGATCGTCCATACAAATTACAAACGCTTATGCATACACGCACCCTCAACAACAATATCCGTATTCGCTACGCATATGTAGGTCATATATGTATATGTGTATGCAGAATTATAGATACATGTTTCTTTGTCAAGGTTAGAGAGAGAGAGAGAGAGAGAGATAGGCAATTAGAATGCGTTGCTGATGCGCCTTGCCAATGGAATAATTGGTGTAAAATGGCGTATTCAGTGTTCTTATTGCCGATATTGATTTTGGAGCATCATATGCTTGCGCGTGCCGTTTCTTCTTGTATGGTTCGTGCACTAATGTGCTCTTACATTTCTTATTAATCCTCTTTTTAACAAAGCGTTTTCATCAATTAACAGTTGAGGTGTTTTAGAGATTTTATTTCAGCTTCCTGCACTTTCTTCTACGGGGCCAGGATCTAACACAGGTAATCTGGATCCGGTGATTCTTGTAGTGTAGCACCCGAGCCGGTGATCTTTGTAGTGTAGCACCTGAGCTGTTGATCCCGGTGATCAACGCCGCACTAGGATGTCGCACTATAATAATCCTGTAGTAAGTCGCTGCCTACAACACTGTAGTGTAGTGTAGTGCGGTTAAGCATCCCCATAATGTAAAACAGATTGATTTTTTAATTTACCCTTTTTCTTTTTTTTTAACTTCACATTTTTAATTTCTTCTGGTGACAATTAAAAAAAGTTGAATAATTTGATATAAAATTTAAATAATAAAAAATCGTTAATTACGTAACTGAATTACCCGTAAAAAAAAAATAGTAAAATTAAAAATGAAAATGAACCATCAAAACAACTTCCATCTTTTGCCAACAACATTCCATCATTCCCATAAATGATGAACATGGAATTTGAGTAAAGAAAGAATGTATGCTGGTTTGTTGGGGCATACGAATGTTCCTTTTCTGGATAAGGATCTCAGACATTTGCAGCTCAAGGAAGAAGATGATAATGCACAGTTAACTTAGTAAAGATGAGAGATTAATACAGACTTCTTTTGCATACTGGATTTCAAAGAAAATATTACACTAAGAAATGTACTTGGCTAGGAGTTTTGCAGCCTTCGAAGAATTTGGTGATCCGTTTGACATTTGGTATGAAATACTCGGCAAAAAAATACTCTCTCCGTCCCTTTTATAGTGTGTACATTTTCATTTTAGATTATCCCTTAATAAGTGTATGTTTTGAAAAATTAGTGAATACATTTCCTATTTTGCCCTTAAAAGTAGATTCATTTTTTAAAAGTTAATGGGTATTATTATATTGATAAGGATAAGTAATGAAAAGTAGATGTAAAAGTTGATGTGAGAGAAAAATAGTTGGAATTCTCAGGTAACACACTTAAAAAGGGACGGAGGGAGTACTATGAAAACCGTAGCAGACCTACCAAAACATAAAACAAAAGCAGAAATGTGTATTTTGAGTCCAATTTTGTACACGCTGCAAATAAATGAATTGTGTCCTTAATGTCATACAAAATCCACATAAATGTCCGCACTCACAATGCGTGCCAGCCTTCTAGTTGTTCAAAAATGCCTTTGTGTCATGGAATCCCAGTGTTCTGAGACACTGAAAAATCGTTTCAGTGTCCCAACGGTTTAAGACAATTCAAGCCCGGCTTAATGGTCAAATACTCGTATGATGTACTTTGCGGCTTTTACAAATGAGGAGGCTGTCGACAACTCCTACAATAACTCATTCTACGTTTATGCATTGTGAATTTTGATGCACCGTCGACAGCTCAAATGTGACTTGCATTTGCCTGCACGGCTGCATCAGTTCAAGCCATTAACTCGATCATCTATCTGAGTATTTCAAGTGCATATAACTGAGCAATATTTGCCACATCCACCCTTCACATAAGAGAAATGGTTGACATGTAAAGATTATGAAGTCACTTTCCCTCCTTTAACCCTTATTGCAAGTGCAACTTTGATTGGCTTCAAAGCAAATTACAGTCTATTGATGCATCGAATACTTGTCATGCGGGTTCACCTAACTCTCATGGAACTCCTCAACTGACTTTCTGAAGATGGCTACGATGGCTTTGTGAAACTAAGGCCTTCTTGCATCCCTGCGTTTTTGTAGTAATAGTCGAATTAAATAAACAATAACTATTTGTTCATATTTATTATGTTCATACTTACACGGTAAAAAACTAACAAACTGGATACTTGAACTGAAATGACAAATAAGACATGCATTTGAAAGTAACCCCATAAATGTTAAAAGAGAAAAAAAAAAAATCTGATTTTTAGCACCATATCCAAGGATTATAAAATTCCATCTCAACAGGGAAAAACAGAGAAAAAAAATTCGCACCAATCAGGTAAATATGGCAATACCACCCTGGAAATTTAAATTCACAATTGCCATATGCTCTTTTTCTTCTTTTTGCCACCACCACCACCATTACTAGAAACTTCAATCTTCGTAAATGTACATGACCTAACAATATCAAAGGAAACTATGGTGATATAACCAAAAACAACCAAGGAAACTACTGCAAAAAAAAAATTTGAAAGTTATGTATGTAACAATGTATTGCATGCTATGAAGAAAAAAAAAATGTATTGCATGCCATACAGTTGTTTATGATTACAAACCTCAATAAGAACAAAATGCTCATGAACATGCACTGAAATAAACATGTATGCATGGTAACTCATATCAATCAAGGAAGACAAATGCTTACCTGGGGTTCTACTATCAAAATTAGCATCACGATCCTACATCCTTGAGGTAAGTTTGTCTCCACGCAACGTAATTTTCCAGCAATCAACTTGGAACATAAAAACAGAGAGCTTTTTGGGCACAACTGCAAAAAGTATAGAAAAATTCCAACAAAAACAGTTAACAGGAGTCGCAAAAGGATTAGGGGGAAAGGGTGGGTCAGGATGGAAGCAGTGCAATGAATGGATTTTTCTCTATCAGAAGGGTGGGTGAACTGAATGGCCAAACCACAGGGGAACTAAATGGATTTTTCCCATTATATATGTTGCCCAATGTACCAGCCCTCAATTATATATGGAGTACAAAAAAAAAGTTTCCACGCAAATGGATTACCTCGGAATTTATTATCTCTTGTAATTATTCCAAATGTTTCTGTAGTTTCACAAATCATGATACCAATCACTCCAGTGAAGGAAGCTATTTTACACTGAACAACTGCCACAAAAAAAAGACAAAAGAGAAACACTTGAGACAGCATCTAGAAAATTGAACAGGAGCCCAAGGCATTCATGAGTTATGCTGTAAAAGAGAGTTGAACATCTAGAGGTTGGCGTGTCCCTGTGTCCGACACGGGGACGTGGCAAAATACGTATGGGACACGCCACATGGCGTGTCCATTAGATTTAATTAATTCTTTTAGGGGGGCACGGCAAGGACACAATGGGGACACGGAAGGGGTTAAATATGCAATTTTTAAACTTTTTTGGGGGAAATGTGTATTATTTCAAATATTTTGGTTTAAAAGTGTAATATGATGTCTATATGAAGCTTGTTTATATATATTGATGCTTCATAAAGCCCATAACATTTCCATGAAAGGAAGAGGGTAAGGCTGGAAGGTCTACTACGATTGCAATGGTGAAGACAAACAAAGCCAATAAAGCACCTGTATTGCTGAAAGCGCAGGCAAAAGGAAAAGAGAAAGAAAAAGGTAAAGTCAATGTTAAGACCCTAAAAGAACAAAAGGAAAAAAGAATATTCCTTTTGAAATGAGGATGCTGAAGATTTCTTCACGTCTTTATGAGTCTACTTCGCACACGGTGCACCGAGAAGTAGGATCATTTCTAGAGCCATCCGGCTTTGTTGCACCTGTTCTTTCACCACCATGCCTTGCACCGGCACCACTATCTTGCCCAGCAGCATACCTTCGTTGTGTGTCCTCTGTCGTGTCCGTGTCCGTGTCCCTATTTTTTTAGAAATCCCGTGTCCTGTGTCCGTGTCTGTATCCGTGCTAAATAGGCACTATTCATTAATGGCAAAATGTCATGCATGGGTATAGAAGCTCTCATGTGTGCCCATTGAGGTAATGCTAGGACAGTCATAGTCGTCAGAATATGATCGTGCACAGATACTGCTTCTATTTCTCCCCACGTTATTTCAAGTGGAGAATTTCTGAAGTTTCCATGGTCATATGGCCAATCTTTAGGTAAATTACAGGTGCAGAAAATAGTGACTTAGAAAATACTCAAACAGACACTCGAGGGTCTAACCTAGAATCATAGCACCGTGTAGATCTGCAGTGAGAAGGTGTTGTGCCACCTCATTTTTTCTGCAAGATAAAAATGCAGGCTTGTTTTCATGGTTAAAACTAATAACCATACTATACAGGACATAAGAAGTTGCATGAATGTAATACATGCGAAGCTAAGAAGAAAAATATCTCACCCCACACTTTTAAGAAGTTGGTTCATGTAGCCCTTCCACATTTCATGCATTGGCTTGAAAATATCGAAGCTATAACACAAATAAACAACAATTTTCAGAACAAGTACTCGAACACAAAGATAAAAGATAAAACCTAAAGAACATGAAGTTAAGGTTTGCAGAAAAAAGTTTTAAACCTAATTATCTGTCGGCCAAATAAGAATGATCACGATTTGACCAACCAATCTGGTCCTGCTAATAAAACATTGCTACCCTACAGTCTCTAGCGCTTGCAATGCAGCAAATGATGGTCAAGCAATATAACTGCCCCTGCCTTCTCAGTTTTGAGCTTCCTATTGTCTGGCTCTCCAAGACGTTGACTCTTGCAGAAACTCTAAGCAAAATTCAGACTGAACAATGTCTGTTTGGAGTGTAAGTCCACTGTAGTTTCAGAAATAGCTCGACCGAATATATTCAGCTTTGTTCAGTAGAAGTTTTTAGTTCTAGCTGCTTCTGGTTTGTCATACTTATATGGGGGACCAATCAATCACCAAATTATGTACATGAAAACTTGTAATGAGAACAAGTGAAACAAATTCTTTCACAACTAACTTCGGAAGATTTTCAAAATTGGAAAACAATGACCAACTATGCAAGTCCAAGTAGGGAGAAGAATCACAAGTTACGACAAATTCTCAGCAAAGAAGCATTACACTCACTTATAAAACTCTTGAGGCAAATCCAATGATCCACATTTTCTATGTTGCTTCATAGACATGTGCTTTTTAGACCGCTTAGAGTGAGCCTGTAAAGTCCTCACACGAGCACCAAGAGATCTATCGCGGCCTTGCACAGCATTATCAAGACGAATGCAGTTGTCAACTTTCATGCTTCTGGATCCCTGCATGTATTTCTGAGCTGAATCTCCACTTTGGAGGAGGTCGTGTAAAACCCGAATGACCGTATTTCCTGGTCTGTCAGAAATCTGCATGATTCCAGCAAAATACTGACAAAAGGAGCCAAAAATGACAGAATGGTTCCATGCATATTAACTAGTACAGTAGAACCATTGTAAGTCATCAATAAAAAGTGATAAGGTCAGATTACCTTGAGACTTGTTGGCAGAAGATTCTCATGTACAGGATGAGAGAGTCCAAAATATGTTGCATCGTTTGCTTCCATGTCTGGTTTATCCAATGAAAACATAAGCCTACCTTGTGTTGCAGCATGGCCTGAAAAGGAAAAGTTCCCTATAAGTATGCCAACCAGAAAAAATCAATCAAAGAGATCACCTCAACAGGCATAGTAGGGTATTCCAGAGACACTAGACAACTCAAGCCTCAATATATTCGCATCCGATGTTTGATGACAATATCATATTGTAGATACACCAAAACCAGTAAGAACGTAAAGCATTCGAGAGAGAGGGGAAAAAGAAGCAACACATAAACAGACTAATTCCTCTTCAGTGGACATTATCTGGAAACACCAATACCAACTGATAAAAGTAATGAAGGCCAATTATAACCCAAACATACAAAATGTCCTAGAGAAAAGGAACACCAATTATAATTTCAACCCCAGAGTACAAAAAAAGCACCTCGTCCGCTACAAAGTTCCAATTCCTAATGGTTTTCAACCCCACCACTGCCACCTTCTTCTTTCATCAGCATCAACTTTGAAACATTTTCTTTGACGTTCTCCAGAGAATTAGGATAAAATGGTTTGCTTCTTTTCAACTATTCCTGTAGCATATTGTCAGAGCTTGTAACCTCCAAAACTAATATGAGCATGGCCATCCTCTCCACTCATTGCCAATTGGTTTTTAGTAGATGCTTTAACATGATTTCAAAGCTAGGATTTCAGAGGCTTTTCGACAAGACTCTCTCGATTGATTGTCTTGATGTTTGTGCCATAAATGCACCTTGTTTCGTTAAGATCGGATCCTTCGTTTATTCCTCTACATGTGGGGGCATGTTAGAGCTTATCCCACATTAACTAATTATAACCTCCGAAACTAGTATATGAGTCGGCAGCCTCTCCACTCATTCCCAATTGGTTTTGAGTTGGATGCTTTAAGTTTTTAACAAATATCATAATGACTTGTAGCTAGAGATCATAATGCCTTCAAATTTAAACAGAAAGCAGGTGATATGTAAGTGAGTGGTTAGGAAGCTGAAGCTCCAAAATTGGAGGAAGAGGACAAATATAAGATTGCAGTGAACAGCGAAACAGAACTTCTCCTTACAAGACAAAGGTTAAAAGTAGGAATGGAAACAAGGCGGGCACGGCGGGTTTTACATCCCCAATCCATAACCCGTCCCTTCCCCGAAGCCCAATAGCACACATAATGGTTATTTATTTTCCCAATCTACAATCACGGTCCCCAGACCCGTCACTGCCCTGAAGCCCAAAAGCGCACATAATGGTGATTTTATTCCCCAACAGGCGATTACAGAACCAAGACTGGTCACTGCTCTGAAGCCCAACAGCACACATAAAGCAAACTCTGATTTTTTTTTCTTTATATGACAAAGTACATGTACATCAGAAAGGGGAAAAAACCTTTCTTGGATAAGGCATTTGAAGAGGGTATGAGTAATGCATCAGTCACATCAGCGGAAGAAGAAATCACGTCAAGAGAAACTCCCTTATTTTCTTCATGAGGTCTCTTTTTGTTCTTATGTTGTGCACGAAGCTCAGCTTCCGCAAGGGCAAACCTTCGCTGTAGCGCATCGGAGGTGCATTTCTTTTGATCTTGAAGAGTTGTATTACTCGTCATTGCATTATGAATGAAAGCCTTCACCGTGCAGTACGAAGCAGTCTCCAAGCCTGTAAAAATGGGGAAACCAAACCCAGAGCTTTAAAGACAAGGCAAGCAGAAAAAGGTTCTGAACTTATTTGGCATCATCTTTTAGCAGTCCTGACCTGATCCTGACAATTACTAAAAGAGAGAAAAATCATGCATGCAGTGGACTACCACTCCAATAGATACAATCTCTTAATGCTTTTGATGCACATGGGTTACCCTGAGGGTAGGAGCAAGCAATGCCTTGAAGTACAAGATGCCTCAAACCTCAAATTGAGCCTCGGAAGCAAACTTTTTAAGTATGAGGTCATGTTAGATTGCCCGGACTATTAGTGAGGGAAGATATAAGCACAGAGGGTGAGAAATCCCATCGATCTTAGTGTGTTGATTAGCAATACCACTTTCTCCAAGCTATTGTACATTCTATGTCTTGTAAAATTGGTTTGTTCAACAGATATGTAATTGAGAGTAATCGTGCCAGTACTGAAAAGTCGGGGAGCGCACAAGTTGGCCGGATGCCCGGTTTACCAAAAAAAGAAAAAGAAAGTTTGATGCTTTTCTTCAATGGAAATTTTTATTTGAGTTTAGGGATATTTTGCGCCCACACTTTATTGAATTGCTGGGTCTTCCACTGCCTGCACGCGATGTCGTTTCTAAACCAGCCAATCAACTGGATTATCTACCCAGCGTCTCTGATCGTTCAAGTAATATCCTTTTCTTGGCTAAGAAACTTTACTACTTAACAAGAAAATTACAAAAGGATGAATCAGGGAACAAAACAAGTCCAGCCCAAAAAGAATCGTGATATTGTCTATTAATGCAAGTGGATCAGTTGGTTCCCTAATTTCCCTACCAGGCTGAAACTTTTTTCTTTTTTTAAAAACAAGGCAGCATATCAATTCTTGAACTTTTATCAAGCAGTTGGCGTGCAAGACATAATTGCGTAATAAATCCAAGATGGGTGTATACAACACAGACACACATGTATCAAATGAAGAAGAATGCATAAACGAGGAGAAAGAAGACACTCTTACCTGTTGAGAGGAAAGAGAAGATGGTAGTACTTCGCAGAGTTGATGGGTTTGGATTGAAGGGTTCTTGTTTTGAGTTAGTACCGATTAGGAGGGGAAGGGAGAGGATTATGGCGGCCAAAGGAGGGGCACGGGAAGGTGTGGTAAATTTGGAAAGATGGTAGGAGTAGTACTTAAAACGCTTGAAGCCTGAAGGGGTTTTGCTTATGCTCTGTTTGGCAGTTAGGGAAAACAAAGTTAAATTAAAAAGAGGAAAAACGTAGGAAAAATTGAGGAAAGTTAAAGAGAATTTTTTCTAATTAAAATAATTTAATTTAGTTATTTTGCTTCCTTTTTTCCTCTGAAATTTGTTTATTTTCCTTGGTTCCAAACAAAGCCTTTACCTTTGTCCCATTCAGTTGCAGCCTGCAGGTAGGAAAAGAAAATATGGAGTAGTACGAGACTCCGAGTGTGTGAGATCTCTAACTTTCCGATTTTTTTTTTTGTCAAAAGATAAAAATTCCATTAAACCAACTAAGATGTCGCCAATACATGAAAAGGGCGCCGACGATAGACGGAGACCAAACGAAGCTAACCTCTAACTTTCCGATTAGCTTTCCTTCAAATCTTACAATAAAACACACGATTTTATTGAAAATTTTGTATCTCCATTAATTTTTATCTACTTATTAAACTAGTACTAATTTACTAATTTATATTTTAAAAAATTTCTTTTATCAAATGAATGCATGAAGGAAAATACTTTTTATTTAATTTACTTTACGTCACGATACTTTTCTCGAAAATAAATTTTTTGAACCAATTTCTTGACAAGTGAACATGGCCTGTGAGCGGAGAGGGCTACTTTACTCCACAATAATTTTATCGATAATAATTTTTCTGGACCAGATTCTTTACAAGTGAATACAGCCTTTGTGAGCGGAGAGGGAGAGTCCGATGGACCTCCGGTAAAGCATTGGGTATTGCGAGATGGGCTAAACTTCACATCTATCCGATTTTGTTCACCCACCTACAAAGTAGGTGAATATTACTCACATTTCTATTGTTAATATTGCCGATAAAAAAAATAGTATATACAAATAAATAATATGAACCCAAATAATATTGATAAGAATGGAAAATAATACTAAAAATGTAAAAATAGTAAAAATGGTATTTTTTTTTCCCCCTCTTTTCTACACTCCAAAAACAAGACTTAGACTTACAGGGACTGCCTCGATTTTAGGAATAAGCTGGTTTTTTGGTTTTTTTTAGTTAGCGGAATAGGGCCAGAGTTTGTGAAATACCATCTTTGAAGGGAAATTATTGAATTTCTTTTAAAAATCTTAGATAGGCATGAGTGAATTTAAACAAAAAAGAAAAAGAGCAGTGAATTAGCCAACCTATATACTTCCTAGTTTTTTTTTTTTTCCGTCATTCTTAATCTATTACTGCATCGGGAGGGAGAATGAGACTCGATCCCGGAATTTAGTGTGGGACATCCAAGAGTTGTACCGCATGAGCTAGCCACCACTTCCATATACTACTTCCTAGTTAACAAAAAAAAAACATTAGAATTGAAAATAAAAATTAAATTTGTGTGGCGCAGTCGTTCATACAATCATACTCATCCCTCGCTAGTTTGTCCTCTGGTTTTCTACTCAAGCGGAGTACTCTTTTTCTACGCTACAAGTTCAGGCCATTCAAAACACTTTTGACAGCCGAGATGAACAATCGAATACCACGTGGTCATATTCGACCGGCACCAAGTTTTTCTCTTGGCGAGAGATGAGACTAAAGTAGTCAATCCCGAAGATGCCCCACACCCAGGCAATCGTCAATAATAAACGGCTATTATGGTTGGGAAAGAAGATAACAGAAATGTAACAGAAAAAAAGTAGAGAAAGAAAGAGAGATTGTATTTCTGGTAAAAATCAACATAACAGCTTCTTCTGTACGCCAGTTATTTATAGAGAAGGCAGTACATTTCCCTCCACTATTTCATAACTGCTTTCCTAACTAACTGACTTATTACAGAATTACAGAAAAAACCCTTCTAGTTTACTCCTTATTAATTTGGACGTAACATTCCCTTCCACTTGAAAATCAGCCTTGTCCTCAAGGCTGAAAATGAGGATACTTTGCTTGAATTTCTGAATGATCAACCCAGGTAGCATCTTTTGGGAATGTGTTCTCCCACTGCACCAACCATTGTATCACTGCCCTGTTACCACGTTTGATCATCTTCCTATCTAGAACAGCCATAGGTTCCAACTGAATAGTGCCCTCAGGTCCAATAGGAGGTAAGGTAGGTAGAGCTGTCACGTGGGCACCCAACTTTTTCTTGAGTAAAGAGACATGGAATACTGGATGAATCTTGGCCTCTGCAGGTAAATG
The DNA here is from genome assembly GCA_036023075.1 of Gaultheria prostrata. Lineage (NCBI taxonomy): Eukaryota > Viridiplantae > Streptophyta > Magnoliopsida > Ericales > Ericaceae > Gaultheria > Gaultheria prostrata. Next base: position 13,082 of record JAXBDA010001094.1, on the reverse strand, counting down.
CAATTTGTAAGCCACAGTGCCAATTTTCTGCAGTACTTGATATGGGCCAAAAAATCTTGGAGCTAGTTTCATGTTCCTCTTCAAGGCTAGGCTAGTTTGTTTGTAAGGTTGTAGTCTAAGGTACACCCAATCCCCTATTTCAAATGCTCTTTCAGACCTCCCTTTATTAACATAAAATTCCATCCTTTGCTGAGCCTGTAATAAGTTTTCCCTTAATTTTCTGACAATGGCAGCCCTTTCCCTCGTCCAACTGTCCACTTCTGCTACTGTAGAGGGCTGAGTCAAGCAAAATGTGTGATCTGGTGGCTCTTGACCATAAACTGCAAAGTAGGGGTGGTTTTGGTAGCTGAGTGATAGGATGTATTGTACCACCATTCTGCAAGTGATAGCCACTTAACCCATTGCCTAGGATGGTCTCCAGTCATGCACCTCAAATAGTTTTCTAAACACTTGTTGAGGATCTCAGTCTGTCCATCAGATTGTGGGTGGTATGCTGTACTAAGGCACAACTCACATCCTTGCAAAAGAAAGAGCTCTTGCCAAAAATGATTAGTAAAAATTGCATATCTATCTGATACTATAGTAGAGGGCATACCATGCAATTTGAACACATGGTCAAAGAAAACTTGAGCCCCATCCTTGGCTGTGTAAGGGTGAGATAAGGCCATGAAGTGCCCATATTTTGTCAACTTATCAACAACCACAAAAATCACAGTTTTACCCTGAGAATTAGGTAGCCCATCGATAAAATCCATGGAAATGTCAGTCCAGATTCGACTAGGAATGGGGAGAGGCTGTAATAGGCCTGGATATTTGACATTCTCACCTTTATATCTCTGACAAGTGTCACACTCTGAGATGAAAACAGCCACATCTTTTTGGAGGCCTCTCCAAAAGAAATTCCTTTGCAACCTTTTAGTGGTTTTTCCTATTCCTGAATGGCCTCCAACAGGTGAAGGGTGGAAATCCTGTATGAGCTTTTTCCTGACAGAGGATTCCCCCACAACCAATCTGTTATGATAGGTAAAAATGCCATGATCCCACACATAACCAGGATGATCTTTGCCATGTTGTACATCAGTAATCAATTGTTGAATGTGTGCATCATCCTTCCAACTTTGTTTGACCTCATCCAACCAACTGGTATGAACACATGATAGGGCATGCAATGTAGCAATGGGATCTTCTGAAGTAGTACATTCCACCTTCCTAGAAAGAGCATCTGCTGCTTGATTTTCTTTGCCACTTTTGTAGAAGATAGAGTAATCAAATCCTAATAGCTTTGTAACCCATTTCTGCTGAAAAGGAGTCCCAACTCTTTGTTCCAGTAAATATTTTAGGCTCTGATGATCTGTTTTGATGATAAAATGCCTTCCTATGAGATGGTACCTCCATTTCAAGACTGACAACACCACTGCTATCAATTCCTTTTCATAGGTTGATAGGGCTTGATCCCTTGGTGATAATCCCTTGCTCCAATAGGCTATAAGATCACCCTCCTGCATGAGTACTGCCCCTAAACCTGTTCCTGAAGCATCAGTTTCTAAAACAAAGGTTTTGTTGTAGTTGCGCAAGGCAAGAACTGGTGCTGAAGTCATTGCAGTCTTCAACTGTTCAAAGGCTTGAGTGGCTGCAATGGTCCATTGGAAAGCATCTTTCCTGAGTAACACATGCAATGGAGAGCAGATTTTACCATAGTTTTGTATGAATCTTCTGTAATACCCTGTAATTCCCAGAAATCCCATAAGCTCCTTGACTGTGGAAGGCACTGGCCAAGTAGTGATGGCTTGAAGCTTAGTGGGCTGTGTGGATACACCATTGGAGGATATGGCCCAAATATTCCACCTCAAGCTTACCAAAAACACATTTAGACATCTTAGCAAACAAATGATTCTGTCTAAGCAATTCTAGGGTAATAGTTAGATGTTGCATGTGCTCTTCCCAAGTGTGGCTGTAAACCAGAATGTCATCAAAGAATACCAAAATAAACTGCCTTAGAAAGGGCCTAAATACCTCATTCATCAAACTCTGGAATGTAGAGGGGGCATTAGCGAGTCCAAAGGGCATCACTAGGAACTCATAGTGTCCATCATGAGTCCTAATGCTGTCTTATCAATGTCTGCAGGATTCACCCTTATTTGATGATAGCCAGACCTTAGGTCCAATTTAGAAAAATATTTAGCACCACAAAGCTCATCAAGGAGTTCATCTATCACAGGAATAGGGAATTTATCTTTAACAGTGATGTTGTTGAGGGCCCTATAGTCCACACACATCCTCCATGTTCCATCCTTTTTCTTAACCAAAAGAACAGGTGATGAATAAGGGCTGACACTAGGTTTAATGATACCTGAGTGTAACATTTCCCTAACCTGTTTCTCAATTTCAGCTTTTTGAAAATAGGGATACCTGTAGGGTCTGACACTTGTAGGTTCTGCTCCTGGCTTGAGAGGGATACAATGGTCATGTGATCTGGTAGGTGGAAGATCTTTTGGTTCTTGGAACACATCTGCAAATCTTGTGAGTACCTCCTCCAAATCTTGTGGTCTTGATTCTACTGCTTCATCATCACAATCAGTTTGTAACAAATAAATCTGAGCTATGGCCCCCTGAGGTTGCTTTTGTAGAATTTTTTGCATTTTCCCTGGCCCCACCATCTTAACCTCATCCTTCTTTCCACCTCTCAAGACATGCCTCCTTCCTTTTAAATTGAACTCCATACTGAGATTTTTGAAGTCCCATTTGACTGGACCAAGGGTTGCTAACCACTGTATTCCTAGGACCATGTCACAACCCTTGAGCTGTAAAATTCTCATGTCTGCTTGGAATATTGTGCCGTGCATCTCCCAAGAAAAATCCCTGCACACAGCTGAGCTAATCATTCTTGTACCATCTGCTACTGTCACAGGCAAGCAATCTGTTGATTCCGCCCTTATTCGAGCCCTTTTAACCACCTCTGGACTTAGGAAGTTATGGGTGCTCCCTGAATCAATCAAGATGATGACTAACTTCTTCTTGACATTTCCCCTTACCCTCATAGTTCTATAAGAAATGGACCCAGTGAGAGCATTCAAAGAGATTTGTAACTCTTCTGCATGGGTTTGTTCATTACCTACTGCTTGCTCCTTCCCTAATTCTTCTTCATCCCCTTCCAACTCAGGTGAGAGTTCTTCCTCTTCCTCCTCTCCTTCCATAGCATACAATTGTTTCTTCTTGCAAAGGTGCCCTCTGGTGTATTTCTCATTACACCTGAAGCATAGACCCTTGGCTCTTTTCTCTTCCAATTCCTTAGATAACTCCCTTCTTACCGGAATGCCTCCTGTCATATAGGGTCTGTTTTGTGGTAAGGGCAGTAGTCCTTCAGATTTAGGTCCAACCCTAGTCTTTCTTGTGATGGCATCAATACTAGCCTCTTGTAACTTAGCTAGACCTATGGCCTGAGTGACAGAATTTGGTTTGAACATTAGCACCCCAGGTTGTATCTCCTCTTTAAGTCCACTGATGAAACAACTTACAAAGAAGTTTTCAGGCAGATTGTGAGTTTTATTAGCCAAGATTTCAAATTGTTCTTGATATGCCTTAACAGTGGTAGTCTGCCTTAGTTTGGTTAACTCCCTTACAGCATCTTCATACGAATTTGGCCCAAACCTTGCTAGCAATCCATGTTTGAACAGATCCCAACTTATGTGATGATGACACTTCTCAAACCATTGGAGAGGAGTGTCTTCTAAATGTAAGGATGCTAGTTTCACTTTGTCTAACACATTAACAGCATTGTATTCGAAGAATCTTTCACATTTATATACCCAACCATTAGGGTTTTCCCCATAGAATCGTGGAAACCCTATCTTCGCAAACTTCTGACTAAACTGAAATGAAGAATGAGTTTGTGAATCTGACCTATTAGAGTCTTCTTCAAAGATTTGAAACCCTAATGCCCCAGGCATTTCTTGACGTATTCGAGTCCCTCCATGTGGATCTTGATGCCCCCGCCTTTCCCCATTTTGATTTTGTGGTTGTTTCCCATAGACATGTGTTGCCATTTGATCATACTTCAAATTCATTGCTGCGATCATCTCCCTAATTTCCCCCAAGTCCTTGAGTGAATTTCTGATTTCTCCTATGTCCTTTGAATTCTTCTCATTTCCTTCCTTCAGATTTCGTAATGTATCTTCAATTTTCTTGTTTTCTTGCGCTGCTCTAGTTCCTTCTGCCATGGCGGTTTCAGATGAAGCACATGCCAAGAACCTTGGCTGCTCTGATACCAATGTTATGGTTGGGGAAGAAGATAACAGAAATGTAACAGAAAAAAAGTAGAGAGAGAAAGAGAGATTGTATTTCTGGTAAAAATCAACATAACAGCTTCTTATGTACGCCAGTTATTTATAGAGAAGGCAGTACATTTCCCTCCACTATTTCATAACTGCTTTCCTAACTAACTGACTTATTACAGAATTACAGAAAAAACCCTTCTAGTTTACTCCTTATTAATTTGGACGTAACAACGGCCTTGTTGATGGTGGAATTTCAACTGTAGCCACGAAATCTTTTGCTTGTTCTACTCCCCGTCTAACTATGGTGTCAATTGGCTAGGCCGTAAGTATGATTAAGAGTGCAAAAATGCTAGAGGCATACAAAATTACACACCACAAATCATATGTGGCAGGTGGGCCCCACCTTTTTCTAATTAAAAACAAAAAACAAAACAACCATCTTCTTGAACACGCCCCCTCCCCTCCCCTGTGTATTGCATTACAGACAAAGGGAAAGAGGGAGAGAAGAGAGTCAAGACAACAAGAAGATCGAACCAGTCCCCCGACGTCGACATCCACCACCACAGGCGACCACCACCACCGGCGGCCACCACAGCCCCGGAACAGAGTGAAGTCCAGATAAAGCCCAAGAAATCTGATCTAATAGCAATCAAATCTGGTCTATGTACCCGAAAAATAGGAATGAGCGTGAAATCACCCAAAAACATTTAGCTATCAACATTATTAGAAACAAGGTGAAGCCAGCCCTGCTGCCTCCACTGCATTAGGCTTTGAAATTCTATGAAATTTCAAAGAAATGCTATGAAATTCAAAATCAACACAGAAATGCTTTGAAATTTTTTTCCTTGTTTTATCTCCACAGTACTCTGAATCTTCTTAAACAGGAGAACCAGACCCCAACTTTTTACATCAGAAATTAACTCGTCTTGATCGTGATAGTGGGTAGTGGGTACAGACCTGTACCTAAATAATCTGATTAGAAGAAATGGGTACTGAGAAAAGTGAGTCGATTTTTATAAGGAGTTTAAGAGGGTATTTTTTTGAATTTCTATTTCTATTTATAGTCCCCCTTTCTTGATTCTGATTTTTCATGTTACTAAATTGAAAAGAATATACTTCTCTTTATAAATTTCCAAGTATTTCCATATATATACTACCCCATTCTTTTGATTTTCTGGGTTTCATGGATTTCTGGGTTCATCTCGGCGCCGGAGTCAACGAGGAAGAAGAAGAAGAACAAGGTAGAACATGGAGGAGAGAGAAGATCGTATCATTGGGGGAGGAAAGAGAGAGAGAGGGGGGTTTTCAGTTTTTTTTTCTTTTCTTTTTTTAGGGTCAGATTAGTGGGGGCCACCGACACATGGCATGGCTCTTAGCTTGACACGTGTGTTGTGTGGTTTGTGGTGTGGTTTGTTTGTGTGCCTCTAGCACGATTCCAAAAGAGTGGCACCCGTGCCTGACGTCGGGCATCATTGAGTCGTGTACAAGAGAACGTAGGGTTGTCCAGTAGGGGAGCTTCGTGTACAAGAGCATGGACACGGGTATGATAAATGGTTAAGGAAATCACACCCGAGCCCACGATGTGAATGGAGCTGTTGATTGTACTTTTGATTCCTCTTTAGACCGTGATGCACACGTGTCCATTATTTATGACAGTAGGGGTAAAGTAAAGGCAAAAGCAAAAGCGGGAATGTAAAGTTTTTGAAAGTGGAATCTTGCAGGGGGGTTTTGGGAATGTGTGATATATAGTATTTTCTCGCAGAAACTCCTGTGGGTGGGTGTGTAACAACTTTTCATTAAGGACGTGGTTTGCCTTTTGGGTACCTCGATTCCCAACAATCTGTTATAAACAGGCTGCATGATATTTTCAATATCTACTCCTTAGAACATTTACATTTGAAGTTGTTAAAAATGTTTGTTATATGACACAAAGTGTTAAAAGTGGGGCTCAAAAATTATGTGTTAGAGAATTGTTAGGTAGGGAATGAAAAAATAGCTCCATTTGACAATTTTAGGGTTTTGTTAGTATTTGTTAAACTTACAAAAATACTAAAGTGACACCCCATGTTCTCTGTTCTCTCTCCTCTTTCTCCTTTATTTCCTCTCTCTTTTCTCTCTCTTTTGTCCAAAGTCAGAGGCTGAGTACTTCTCTCCTCCCCTCCCTCTCTATCTCTCTCCTCTCTCATGTGGGTTGGGGAGCGAGTTTTTTTTATCAAAATATGGCTGTTTTTGAAACAATTCAGAGATTTACCGTTGTTTTGAAACTATTTATAAAAAATATCGTTGTTTCTTACTTCTCATTCTCAACCTGAGAACTATATTTACTTCTCATTTTCTACCTGAGAACTCTCTTGATATTTCATCCGACGTGCCATCATCCAACGTGGACTGTTTGCCGGCGTGGCTAAACATACTTCTCATTCACGACCTGAGAAGAATTTATAAATCTCATATTCGACCTGAGAAGTATGGTTTAACTTTACATTTATTGTTGTCAATATACTTCTCGTTTTGGACCTGAGATGTATTTATACTTCTCGTCTTGGACCTGAGATGTATTTATACTTCTCGTTTTGGACCTGAGAAGTGGATTTTAAACATCCAACATTTAAAACATCCCAACCCGTCTCTGCGTTCCTTTTAGGGCTTTTATACTTATTGTTTTTCCCCCTTTCACTCACTCTCCTTCTTCCTCCTCCTCTGCAAACACCAGGAACCACAGAGGAGTCTCAACCACTGCGGCCCTCCGAGCATCTCCGCCGCCGGTCCTTACTCTGGCTGCCGTTGTGTCGCATTCGTCGCTCTCCCAGTCATGATTTGGCCCTATCTGCAGGTCTCTCTCTCTCTCTCTCTCTCTCTTCGTATATAGGTATCTGCATATATATGTATATGTATATATATATATATATATGTAGTTGATTCCTTCATTTGACATCAGCTGACAAAATAGGTCTGCAAATAACTCAGTTGATTTGCTCAATGGTGAACTTTGGCTAATTAGTTCGTTCCTTTTCAACCCTAACTAGAACCCCCAAATAGTTATGTAATATAGCACAATCTGGTGCATAGAAAATACGATGCACGAGTGGAGTTGATGCCCGGCTGTCTACTGCTTTCCTATCATCATATTCAAACATGCACATGATCTGAGCATCTTTTTTGTTTATTCATGTTTTTTAGATAGCATTTCCCGGATTTAGACTTGAGGGAAACGGATGCTTCCTTATTTAATAGCATCATTAGGCTCACTGATTTCCAAATGAGTGTTCCCAAACTGATTTCCAAATGAGTGTTCACAAAATTTTAGAGCAGATCATATTATAAACGTCCATATGTTGGTGGTCATTAGATAACTTAATTGAGACAATTAGATTCTTGACTGCTTTGAACAATCATGTAATTAGGCTCCTCATGATTGTAGTTATTTTCGTAGCATTGAATCACCTGAATGTTGAGCAGATGATGATGCCTATACGATTGGATCCTGGTCCTAGTGATGATTCCGTTTTGACACGACAAGCTTCACACTGGTCAGCTCGCGTGTGGGATCAAAATGTATGCCTTGCTTTATATAATAAATAAGTAAGCTTATTATGAAAAATGTCATTATTTAATAGTTTTTTTCCTTGTTCAAATATAGGGGTTGGAAGACTCGGTGGTTCTAACTTGTCGACGCCGCGAGTTAGCTCTTAGTCGAATTCGAGTTGACGAACGCTTACTTCCTTTCATCAATGCCGCCGGGTTTACCGGGCTTATGAAGGTCCCCTTTATACAACTAGATTGGCATCTTATTACAGCACTGGTAGAGCGTTGGCGACCAGAGACACACTCATTCCACATGCCACCGGGAGAGACAACGATTACCCTACAGGATGTTAGCATCCAGTTGGGGTTGAGAGTTGATGGTAGGCCAGTTACGGGGAGGATGGACTATAACTGGGTGGAGGTGTGCGATAGATTACTTGCGATAAAGCCCACTGGTATGTAGTAACGTACTTAAACAAGATTTCTAGTTAAAGCTTCGTGGTTTGTTACATTGCATTAAATTAGAGAACCAAAGTAGTTATTCCATATTTTGACTTGTTTGCATGTTTATTTGTTGTAATATTGTATAATATGTGCAAATTTGCAAGGCGGTAGGCTTAATTTGGCATGGCTTGAGAACGCGTTGCCCCCTATACCAGACAATGCCGATGATGACACGCTAAAAAAATATGCAAGGGCTCATATTTTGCAGCTTATGGGGGCGAGTATTTTTTCCAGACAAGTCGTCCAAAAGCTTTCACCTAATGTTTTTGCCACTCTTAGAAGATTTGGACCAGGCGGGACAGTATAGCTGGGGGAGTGGAGCATTGGGTTGGTTGTATAGGGACTTGTGTCGCGCAACCGTTCCACCCGCACACGAGATAAGGGGTGCCTCATCCTCCTTTCAAGTTTGGGCATGGGACAGGTTTCCGTATATTGCGCCACTACGACGTAACAAGCTTCCAGTGCAATCGGGTCCTCTAATTACACGGTATGAAGAACTTTTTAATCCATTTACTATTCACGGTCTAACAACTATATCATTATGGAATTTGTGAAAACATTTCATTTCTTTGTTGATTTGTGTGCTGATCATGAGTCTTATATGATCTCGATGATGAAACATAAATTTTTACAGTTGGCGTGACATATTTTCGGTTGTGCAAGTTCCGACTCATGTACCGTAAATTTTTAAAATGGTACGACAGTACCGTTTTAGTTTTGACACAATGACTGTTGCGCAGGTTAGTTATACATTTCTGTCTAGATATTGTAAAAATAGTAATATTTTTCGAACGTGTAGGACATTAATAACTGCCAATCTAGGTTGTTTGGCAACCGTACTTGGGTGATGTCGTAGCAACTCTTCCAGATTATTGTCGTGTTGGTAGTGAGGTGTGGCAGACAGTAGCCCCATTGCTTTGTTTTCCTGTTGCTGAGTGGCATCAACCAGACAGGGTACTTAGACAATTCGGGCAACGACAAGAAGTACCGGGTGCGAGTCAAAGCCTATCAGAGCACCACGGCCGTGATCTTCGTGCTACGGTCAATGACTGGTCCACTGAATATGCAACACTTATTGCCTTGTGGGAGCAGCGGTTGGAGCGAGTTGTTACAGGCCCAATCTTAGAGGGTGACCTTACTTACCATGACCCATACTTCGTGTGGTACCGAAGAATTACACGTCGATACGTTAGCCGTCTTGCTTGTTCATTTGACTTTGTGGTAAGGCAAATCAACCCAAACTTTACCACCACGTTCTTTTTCCATCTCTCCGCGCTTTTATACTCTACATTGTCAATTAAAAAGAACTTCCTATTTTGACGACATGTACTCAGTACTTGGCCTAGTATTTAGCAAAGGCTTCTCCTTCATAATGATGGGGGTTGTGTGGGTGTACTTGGTACATATCATGCTGAGCTGATTAATTGAACTCTGTGGTTGCCGTCGAACTCAAGCTTTTAGTCTCATGCTATAGATCAATACTAAGCATGACGGATGTAGTGTCTGGAATTCAGTATAGTTGATTTTCGGTAGTGAGAGTTTATTTATTTTTATTTTTGGCATCGTTGGTTACGCATTACTAATACTTTATGTATGAGAAGTATCAGGGAAGATACAAACAGATTCATTACAGGCTAAAATGTAGACATCCAGCTTCAACCGCGGTATTATTGTAATTACTTTCATGGTTGATTTCTTAAGTTTGTTGTATTTCTCGATTAACTCTTTAAGTTGTTTCCCACTTCTCTACACTTTAAGTTGTTTCCCACTTCTCTGGTACTTGTTGTCTTGCCCACTCGAAAAAAAAATACATATTTCATACTCGCAAACAAGCAAAACGGAATTGGATGACATAATAAAAAAAAAATCCAAAGGTTGCATAATTTTCATGTTTCTTAATCATCGTCAGACATCTCGATGTCTGACTGAACGTCTTCGTTCATACTGGACTCTAAATAGAAACTAGCTTCAGCCAATAACCCCTCCTCTCTTCGTTCATTAGCCAAAATTTGATAGCTACATCGAGACAAACTCATCTGCATACGGTTAACTTCTTCATGAAAACGATGCAAGGCTCTTTGTAAGGACTGAGGAGTATCGGTTGCCATGGCGATTGCTCGGCGACGTGGAATAGGAATGTTAAATGAATCTTCAATTAGAACTTCAGATTGTTGAAGTCGAAATTCATACTCACGTCGCATCTCTCTAACATAGACGGATGTGTATCGCAAGTTGGGATTCAAAGGATATTCAAATTCATCATCAAGCGTCCAATGACGACCCGTTGCTTGAAATATTTCGCGAACTGTATACTTCATGGTAATATCATTTCGAACAAAAGTATCATTTAATCGGTAGACTTCTGTCTCCTTTTATATACACACAAAAAACCAGAAACAAACTTCTCAGGCTGGACATGAGAAATAAAACACTTCTCAGGTTCAAAATGAGAAGCAACAAACTTCTCAGGTTCAACCTGAGAAGTAACCAAAAACTTTCAGGCTGAACATGAGAAGTTACTACTTCTAATGTTGAACGTGAGAAGTCTGTATCTAGGGTCCAATAATTTTATGTCAGGAATCCTGTAAAAGCATACCCACATGTTTGCTCAACTGTGCACTTTATGGTTGTGTTTGGCAAGAGTTTTGGGTTTTGGTTTTTGTAATGATTAGAGGGAGAAGTAGGGATAATAATTAAAAAATAGAGATTAATGATTAGAGAGAGAGAAAATAGAGATTAATGTTCGTTCCAATTTAGGAGAGCCGATGCTGGAGTTGAAGGTAAATCATAGTTACCCAGTTCTCCATCCTCTTTTATCACCTCAAATCATACTTACTGCATGTTTTTTTTTTTTTTTTGGAACAGGATACCACGGGAACTATACGAGCATGCATCCAATCTAAGACATACGACGAAGAACTGTTTCCCGGGCCTCTTTATTTGTTAAACCTAGGGTGCAAAATCCTTAATTAGTTAGTGGGTTCAAGTTCTATATTGTTTGATTGTGTGTTTTTTAGTCAAGTGTGATGCAAAATGCAGGATACCTTTTATTTATTTATTTGTGAACTCCCACAATTTATCGCACCTTGCTCGGGACTCCCGGTGACATTGCTTTCAGTTTTCAAATTTGGTGTTGAAAAATGTAGCTAACCACCTCTGTAATTGCTAGAAACCGAACAATCTACACCATGTTATTAACATAGTCAATTACATGGTTCTACATAACTAATGTACACCATTCCGAGATAAAAGATTTATGGGCATCTCAAACTGCTCTAGGGTTTGCATAATCGCATCCTTCTGCCACTTAAAATTCTTATTCTTTTCAGGGTTTTGTGTTGTATAATTTCACCATTCAAGGTTCACTGTGTCTGGAAAAGTTTGGGGAGCTGTTGGTGGAGAGAGTTGTCCTAATAAAAATGGATGTTTACCAAATTTAGTTGTTGTCTACTTGTCTTCCAGTTTTCTTTGTTGTTTGTATTATTGTGGAAGAAAGGCTCACTAGGTTCACAAGTGGTACCCTTGAACACCCTTTTTTGGCACAATGATACTTAGCTCCCAAGTTTGAACATTTCTTCCCTTTAAATCTGTCAACTGTCAACACCTTTACCTTAACAATTATGAACTGATTTATCTTTCCCTTGTACCAGAAGCAGCTTGTAGTTGCCTAGTTGGTTTCAATGACTTGCTACCATAGTTCTCCATTGTGTCTAAGTAGTAAAATCACCATGAGGTTGAAAGGCTTCTTAGTTCTGAACCCGCATCCCGTGAATAGGTTTTTCACATATAATTGGTAATATACTTTTCCCAAGCTCGTACCTTTCTTATGTTTCCAATCACTATACCCTTTAATGTCGTGTTCTAGAAATAAAGCAAATATGAGTTGGGGCATGAGGAATTAAATATGATGAAACCTGGTGTGTTCTTACAGAAGCAGGTGAAAAAGAAGGAAAACAAAAAGGTAAAAAGGCAAAAAGGCATTATTGTCAGGTCCTAGTGTCTGTAATCTGGTTCTTGGGATTATGACATTGACAGTGATCTGACGTTCATAAATTGTTTTCTTTTTTGGTTAGTACGTTCATATCTTAGTTGGAGTCTTTGATTTATTAATTTCGTGGGAATCATGCCGAGTATTTGTTCAGTTGGGATTTAAGACTTCCTTGAATTGAGTGAGGGTGGTGTTATTCGGTGAAGAAGTATTATCGTCCCAGTTATTCTATAAAAAAAATGTTGACTCAAATTGCTCTTATATTTCCTCCTGAAACTTGGTTAAAGTGCTAGTCTGCATCGAGCTGTGTGTCCAGATCCTTGGGAAATCTTTTGACATATAATCTGGTATGAGTTTGTCGTGATGTATTGTGACCATGTTGCAGGTGCAGCCATGTTTGCTCCTAGGTTAATCCATATGAATCGAGCATGACTAAGGAAGAGATGTCTGAAACGGGGGAGATGTGGGTACGAAGGAGGAAATTTATGTTCTTATTTAACTAGGAGTAGAAATCCGTCTTAACCAACGATGAATGTGTGAAAAGAAAACACGTTTTCACGTACTTTGGGGATTAATTTCAAGAACACCCTTTTTGGATCAATAAAGTTAAAAAGACGTAAGAATGAGAGTTAAAAATACATCTCAGGTCCAAAACGAGAAGTACAAAAACATCTCAGGTCCAAAACGAGAAGTATAAAAACATCTCAGGTCCAAAACGAAAGTATAAATACATCTCAGGTCCAAAATGAGAAGTATATTGACAACGGTAAATGTAAAGTTAAACCATACTT